>JAVSBV010013885.1:0-12409 GCA_033117975.1 Parotocinclus spilosoma
CACATATATATACACACACACACACACACACACACACACACACATACATACATATACACATATACATGTATGCATGTATTCATTTATTTAACATTTCAGTTGATTTTGAACATGCTGTTTATTTTTAAAAAGCCAAAAAAGTATTTCTGAATACGAAATGTTCTGTGAATGGGGTAAAATCAAAAGGGGATGAGGACTGTGATTTTTACCAAAATGGTTGTTGCCAACTAGACCCAAACATTTAAACTTGTCATGTTTACTCCTTGCAGAGATTGTGTGAAAATCAAACACGTGTAATTAGACCAGCTGTGCCTAAACTTTGGACTGTACAATCTAAGCACCACAAAAATTACAATCATCACCAAGTTACCAACCAGTTATTAAGAAGATCACTCTATCTGCTGCCAGTCACCACACCTTATCCATAAGATGCCTCCTAAACAGATGTGCTGTGTGTGTGTGTGTGTGTGTGTGTGTGTGTGTGTGTGTGTGTGTGTGTAGATGCTTTTGCTCCTCTTGATGTGTTGGTGAGAGGTCGAGTCTTGCTTGTGATCATTTCCTCTCACCTGGGTGAGCATGTGTGCAGGTGAAGCAGGCATTCATTGAGGCCTTTTAGAGGCTCTTAGAGGTGTGTCAGCATAGAGGGTAAGACTGGAACAGCTTCTTTTTTATTACCTCTGATGAAAGGATGAAAGCAGTGTATAGTTTGGGTTTTCCCCTCCTGTCTCCTGAGGCAGCAAGCAAGTGCATGTGCCCTGTGATGGTTTGATTCCCTCTTTAGGGGTGGTTGCTGGCTTGTGCCCTCTGTAGCCACTGAGGCTCTTGTTAACCTCCATTGGACTAAGGGAGTAATGAATGTGATGTTTTCATGTAATGAAAAGTGATGAATGGCGCTGTATCTAATGTTTATTACTTTAGTTTGTCCAGGATATATTGTCAAACACTTTAATTCTTTACTTAAACAAACAAGATTCCTATTTGTTTGTATGAGATACAAGATAAGATATAAGATAATCCTTTATTAGTCCCACAGTAGGGAAATTCACTAAATGTGTTCATAGTGAATCATTTTAGAGATTGGACTTTGTGGTTATGTCTTACCGATGTACAGTCTTATGAAAAGTTGTTTGGCACCCTGTCTATTTACTAAGTGACAGTCATGTTTCTTAAATTTCACAAAATTTAGCAAATTGGAAAATGGAACTTTGCACATGCAGTTTTTGGACACCATTTATTTTTCTTAAACATATCTTTATTGTTGTCCACCATAAAAGTCACAAACATAATAGAAAAGGACATCAAATCACTTTTAACAATAACATATCACAATTAACAATAATACATATCCTTGCATACACGTGTTCCCAAACATTTCCACATACGTATGCAAACACGCATACACTGTACATTAAAGCATAAACAAATATAAATACATATAATTATGTAAAGATTTATAAACATTAACATATCCTTCTCAGATACATGCACATATGCAACGAGTCATCTAAATACTGCAAATATTTCTCCAAAACTTCTTACCTGTACGACCCTATGTGTAACAGACCCTGTATAACTGCATGTGCACAGACATACAGCAAACCTATATAATTACAGTGTAGTCACATACATGCGCACATTTTGGGCTCCGTTTCTGATGATCCACGAGGTATAGAGATCTACCCTAATCTTTTGTAAGGTTATGTAGTATACTTAGTTTTATGGATGACTTTGTTAGACAATGGGGGACAAAAGTCTGAGACCAATAATGAAAATCTGAAAAATGGAAATGTTTGCAGCAGGATAATATCTCAAAAATTACCTTGAAAAACAACTACTTGAAGTGCTTACTGCTATGACCCTGGTGTGGCCTAAGCCCATCAGTCATGTACTACACAAAGACAGGGAAAGCTAAGCATTCATAATGTCACCAGATGCTCTTTGGAATGTTGTGCAAGTATAGCATGGTCAGAATTTGCACAAACTTAAAATTATTGAAGTCATTACAGCAAACATATCAATATAAATTAAGAACTCTTTAAAGACTTTTAAAGAATCAACTTCATTTTTACTCGACTTTTTTAATGCTGGCTACATTATTACATGCAAATGAAAAACACTTTAATTACAGAAGTTTTATTTGCGTGCGTGCGTGCGTACACGTACGGAAAGTATTCAGACCCCTACAAATTTTTCACTCTTTGTTTCATTGCAGCCATAAAATAAAAAAAAGTTCATTTTATTTATCATTAATGTACACTCAGCATCCCATTTTCTCAAAAAAAAAACCCCAAATATATATAAAAAAGTTTTTAGTGTTCCGAAAGTCACTCCTTTGTTACAGTAGCTGTTTGCTACTATAACAGGGTCATTGTCTTGTTGGAAGGTGAACCTTCGCCCCAGTCTGAGGTCCTGAGCACTCTGGAAGAGGTTTTCTTCCAGGATACGTCTGTACTCGGCCACATTCGTCTTTCCTTCAATTGCAACTAGTCGTCCTGTCCCTGCAGCTGAAAAACACCCTATACCATGATGCTGCCACCATGTTTCCCTGTTAGGATTGTATAGGGCAGATGATGAGCAGTGCCTGGTTTTCTCCACACATACCACTTAGAATTAAAGCCAAAATGTTTAATCTTTGTCTCATCAGACCAAAAAATATTATTTCTCATAGTCTGTGAGTTTTTCGTGTGCTGGCTTTGATATATCTTGTACTGAGGAGAGGCTTCCGTTGAGCTACTCTGCCATAAAGCCCTGACTGGTGAAGTGCTGCAGTGATAGTTGACTTTCTGGAACTTTTTCTCATCTTCCTACTGTATCTCTGGAGCTCAGCCACAGTGATCTTTGGGTTCTTCTTTACCTCTCTCACCAAGGCTGGACGGTCAGGTCTAGGAAGAGTTCTGGTTGTCCCAAAATTCTTTCATTTAAGGATTATGGAGGCCACTGTGCTCTTAGGAACCTTAAGTAATACAGATTTTTTTTTGTAACCATGGCCAGATCTGTGCCTTGTCACAATTCTGTCTCTGAGCTTCTTGGGCAGTTCCTTCGACCTCATAATTCTCATTTGCATTGACATGCACTGTGACCTGTGAGATTTTATATAGACAGGTGTGTGCCTTTCCTTATCAAGTCCAATCAGTTCAATTAAACACAGCAGGATGATAAATGAAGAAGTAGAACCATCTCAAGAAATATAAGAAGAAATGGACAGCTTTAGAGTTAAATATGAGTGTCACTGCAAAGGGTCTGAATACTTATGACCATGTGATATTTCAGTTTTTCTTTTTTAATACATTTAAAAGTTACTACATGTTTGTTTTTTTTCTGTCAAGACGTGATGCTGAGTTTACATTAATGATAAATGAAATGAACCTTCAATTTAGCAAATGGTTGCAATGAAACAAAGAGTGAAAAATGTAAATGGGTCTGAATACTTTCCCTAGGCACTGTATGTATACATATGTACTTATTTTATGCAATTAACTTATTTAATGCAATGTGGTTTTATGTATTTTTTAGATTCTGTCTCTCACAGTTTAGGGGTGACATATGGTACAAATTATAGACTTCTCTATTCTTTGTTTCTAGGGAAACTTGTGAAATCAGCAGTGTATTAAATACTTATTTTCCTGACTGTATATACTGCTCCGACATCAACATCTACAAACATAAACTGGTCCTTTATCTTACATATTCAGAAGCACTTTGAAGATGCACATCTAATGAAGGACCTCTGTTAAAAATGGAGTGTTGAGCAGTTATGTTTCTTTGAATTTCCCAAGGTAAATGGGATATAAATAGCAACAAATTGCAATGCAAACAGATATATTTTTGTTGGACTGTATGTCAGCATTACAATGACTTACCACTGAAAATGACAAATGTTTAATTTTGTTGGATTAAAGATGTTCAATGACTCAATCAGCAAGCTTCTCTTAATTTAACTAATGAAAAGTGTTTAGCTCCTGCACAGTGATGCATATTCCTTACATGTACAACATTTATAATTGCAAGCAGCTTTAAAGCACGATATTTCCTTTTTGTCTGAACAACATAATTTATTAGTTATAAACATCCAATCCTGCATTTCAGGCCTGCAACACATTCAAAAAAGTTGGGACTGGAATATGTGGCTGGTAATAAGGCCATGCAATGATGTTAACAAGAGATTAATTCATCATGATTTGGTACAAAAGCAGTATCCAAAATGGGTCTTTGATGAGCAAAGGTGGGCAGATGATCTCCAGTATTCAACGAATGTGTGAGAAAATTGTTGAAATGTTTTAAAACAATGTACCTTAACGAAAAACTGAAAGGAATTTCTACAAAAAATTACATCCATGCATGAAAGTCCTTGGAAAATATCTCTTCCTAAAGGAAATCGCTTCCAGGGCAAATCTGTAAATGATAGAACAGGAAGGGTTCAGGCGATCAGCAGGAGTCCAGAATGAGTAAGGCAGAATCATTAAACAAACAACACAATCTGTAACTATTCTATGTGGGTGATTGGGGTTTAATCCAAACTGAGGTGTGAATTTTCGAACTCCAATAGCTGAACCTGATCTTGAAGCAATAATCCAGAAACCGTTTGTCGAGTGCTTAAGAACCGTCGTTCAAGTGCGCTTGGGTACTTCTGTGTTTGGTTGTGTGAGACCATTTCTGTGACGCTAGTCAGGACATAAAACATTACAATACAGTTGATTCCGGTTAATTGGACCACCGTTTAATGGGACCAGCTGCTTATTCGGAACAAATTCTAAAGTACCGAAACAAATTCTATTATATACGTGTAATGTTATTCGCTTAATCTGACCAAAGAACGTGTACAGTACGTAATATCCGTGAAGAAACTCTTCGTTTCAAAGTTCGGAAGCAACAGTAGTTCTTGTTTGTACGTTTGCTATACGTGTAAATCGCACAATAAAGTAAATATATGTTACATAGCACGTCCCGTTTTGTAACATTGAGCATGTTCGTTATATATATATAATGTATTTTAATGTATGTAATGTCTTTTTACCTAAACAAATGCATTAAATAAATGAACTAATATAAACATACATCATGCATACAAACCTGATGTAATGTCAAACACTTTTTCTGTGCTCTTTTCTTCATGTTGTACCTGTGTATAAAACCCACCATGATTTGCTGTGCTACACTGGGATGCTCCGATCAGGCAGTTTGTTTATTTGGCTTATTTAACATCTCTTTCAGCATCAATGGCTATTTTAATGGCCAACACAAGGTTACATCTAAACTAGCCAGACATACTCAGGCATACAAATTTAGCATAATCAGTTTGCCTGTTGATGGTATGATGGCTTGGTAGATAAAACTGTCGCCTCATATTGAGAATGTTCTAGGTTTGAGCCCAGGTAGAGCAGCTTGGGTCTCTTTTAAGAACTGTACACCGTCAATAATACATATTGTACAATAATAGAGCATTAAATATAGCTACCTATATATTGGCTGCAGGCATCAAGCCAAGTCACTTTGATAAGAAATAGGTAGGTCCTGCTCCTAGTCTAGTCAGTAATGCCACAAATTCTCAACCTGTAACAATAATGGTTCTCACCATTCGTGTCCTGTCACATAATTGTTAATCGCCATGCAGCATCACTTAAGATTACTTAAATGGGATGTTCAAAAAGTGTATGTTATGGTCAAGTGGTAAAGTGGCTGGATCAGCATCACCAAGTTTAAGACCATGTATATACAAGTGATGGAAAGAGGGATCATGAGATTGACCATGGGTTGGGTCCAGTGTTGGCAAAAATGTGGTCACTGTACTAGAAAATAATGGTGAAGAGAAATAAAGCAATGTTCTTAATTCATCAATTGATATATGTCCCTACCGTCACCTATGGTCATGAGCTCTGGGTAATGACCAAAAGCATGAGCTCATTAATATCAGCTGCCAAAATAAGCTTTCTCTTGTGGGCAAATTCTCTGTCATTGGGTGAGCAGCTCAGCGATCCGGGAAGAGTTCTGAGTAGAATCACTGCTCCTTCCCATTGAGAGGAGCCTATTGAAATGGATCAGGCATCTGCCTTCATAACACCTCCCTCTGGATGACCAGGGATGAACAACTTGGATACCAGGGATGAACAACTTGGAGGAGTCCGATGGGTAGAGGAATTAAATCGCCTGACTGGCAGTTGGGGATCCCTCAGGAGGAGCTGGTAAAAGTTGTGGGGGACTTGTGGACGTTGCTTGCTCTGCTGCCACCGCAACCCTGAGATGGATAAGCGGAAAATAAGGGTTTCCTCCCCATGCTAAAGACATGCCTCAAGTAAACTAATATAATGGACTGGCACCCTATCTAAGGTTGGCTAGGATTTGACTCCTTGTTGACTCAATGAGTGTAGCGAGCTGCTGGAAGCGGTGCTATTAGAGAGCCTTGGATTTATGTGTAGTTAAATTACTGTAATCTGATTTATTATTTAATAAAGTCTTATGGTCTCCATGCATTAATTATTGTAATATATACAGTATTTCACAAAACTAAGTACACTTTATTATATCTTTTACTGGGACAACACTAAACATATGACACTTCGATGCAATATAATGTAGTCAGTCTACAGCTTGTATAATAGTGTACATTTTCTGCACCCTCAAAATAACTAAACACACAGCCACTAACATCTAAACCTCTGGGAACAAAAGTGAGTACAGCTCTAAGTGAAAATGGCCAAACTGTTCCCAATTAGCCATTACTCTCCCTGGTACCGTGTAACTCGTTAGTTAGGTCTCAGGTGTGATAAATTTGTTGTTATCACTCTCACACTTATACTGGTCACTGGAAGTTCAACAAGGTACCTAATGGAAAAGAACTCTATCAGGATGTGGAAAAAAAATTATTGTTGCTTTACATAAAGACCACTATAAAAGTGAAAGCGCAGTGGCAAGACCATACTCTAACAGGACAGATTCCACTCAGAACAGGCCTCGCCATGGTCGACCAAAGACGCTGAGTGCACAGGTGGCTATTAAGGAAATGCAATTTGACACTCATGTGTGCTCCCAGTCTATGAAAAACAATCAACACATTTAGAACTAAAAGGTTATAATTTTTTGTCCTGAATATGCCAAGGAAATCTGTAATCATGTCAGTAAAAGCAGACCAATCATCTTTTTCTATGGGTTTTATAAAATTCAAGAATTCTCTATATTTGATTTAAAGCCTAATTTGTGGGCCATCAAATGTGCTAGCTTCTAATTCTCATATGAAAGAGCAGGAAATTTGGTACAAGTTTGAAAGCAGCACATGTTGCTCAATTTATTTTATGCATTAATGTTGCAAAAGTGTAAATTACCTTAATCTAAAGTCCTTTTTGTTATTGGTCCAGAGCACACTGTGCCCATTAAAAAAAAGACATGAAATGTATTTGATTAATCTGATCACAATGCACAATTTCTTTCTGTGATGATCTATCCTAGATGCTTCTTAGCGGTTGATGCCGCTTCTGGACATGGTTAACATGAGGTTATTTTTTGCACAGTAAAGCTTTAAGTGGCATTTGTGAATGTAACTCCATATTGTTGTGCTTGAGAAAGGTTGGCCGATCCTTGAATCATTTAATGACATGATGGACTGTAGATACGTAAATCCCTTCCAGTCTTTCTTTTCTTTTACATTGTTTTAAAATATTTAAATTATTTTCTCACACATTTGTTGACAAACTTAAGATCCTCTGGTCATCTTTGCTTATCAAATGAAGGTGCCTTTGTACATTATATGTTAACATTGTTGACATTATCTGTTTAAAATCTCAAAATGATTTTTTTTTAATGAATTACTAGATCAAAATTACCTCTGTCCCAACTTTTTTTGAAATGTGTTGCAGGCCTGAAGATTCCAGAATACAGTAGATGTTTATCAACAAATGAAATTCAATTGATCAGATTAAACATTATTTCTATCAGGTTTATACTGTTTGCAATTAAATAAATGTTAATGTAAGAAACGTTGTATCCATTTTTTATATCTGCCATGCAAGTGACTATGAGCGAGCGATTAAACTCTGTAGACTGTGAGGATGGTAGGAGTCTGTATCATGTCTCCTGGTGCTGTTCTTTTACTCTTCAGTTGTGCACTTTTTGTAAGAATGTGAGAGCTTGTTTTGTGTCACTAGCATGGTGTATGCATTCATTGTACATTGTACATGTTTATGACTTATTTGCAAAGTGATTTGCAATCTCAATAATGTCAGTTCACATATTGTTAAAATATTCTACTAGTTGTTGGAAACATTTCTTTGAGAGTCTGTTGTTCTTGGCGAATGTACTATTTCTGCAGATTTTCCAGTTGTACTTTTATTCTGTGAATTTTAACCACAAACACAAGTGCTCTAATAGATTCCAGTTTGTTAATTGGGACGGACACTGAACAACAGTAAACTCATTCCCATGTTAATGGAACTAGTTTGTGATGAATTTTGTTTTGTGATGCATTAGCAGATGGTTAACTTGTTGTCATAAAGGGATGCACTTGGTCAGCAACAATATTCAAATATCATGTGGAATGTGAAAGCAACGACTGATTATCATTACCATGTCCAAAGTTGGCCAAGAAAGAATTCCCCATCATTACACAACATCCATCAGTCTTTGAGGTTGACAAAAGCAGTTTGGGCTCATGCTATTGGCACCAAATGATATGTGTGCCTTACAATTCATCAAGATTCACTAGACTGGGTTTACTGTGGACTTTTTTGTCAGCATGAACTGACTACTGACTGCTGCTCTCAGAATGTTTTTGTGGGATCAAATACCCACACAAACACACTGAACTCTGTACCACTTCCCAGATAATAATATCCAGAATACTTTCCAAAGTGATGCTGCTAGCCTTATTAAGACAGTAGCATATTCATTGTCCAGGTTGTGCAGGTCAGTGGCTACCATTTTGAAAGCCACCACATTGATTTAAAGGCAATGCAACACATTTTTCTGTGCCTTTCGACTCACCCTGTACTTTGTGTTCTTCGGGCATTGGCACAACTGGACAATAACCAGATAATTTTAAACATGTTGGAATGCCTGTTTGATGTAATGAAAGTTTGACCATGCTTGTAAACACCACTGCTAGCTGACTGGCACAATGTTCCTGCATTCATCCAGGTACTCCATCTGGACCTGCTGTTTTCCTGACAGTTACTACAACTTTCTGCAACGTGTATTTTACCTAATGCTGTTGAACCAACGTCTGTTCACTAATAGGATGTACAGTGTTAGAAGCAGCTCTCACAAAATGCATACTGAGTACAAAACTCATTCAGGACATCAGTTAGATTGCTGTCCTTACCTGGCAAGTGTTAAGCACATATTCTTTCCAGGGGTGGCGTTATGGATTTAGGATAATTTCTAGGATCAGTGATTGGCAGGGTCCATAACATTGAATTATTTAAAATGTATTTGTAATATCTCAGTGTAATATCTTATTATGGAGCCCAATGTATACAAAGATATTGTTTCAATTCTGTATATGCAATTCATTTCGTCAAAGTCAAAGACTATACACAGTCTTTCCAAAAAGGTTGGGACACTAAACAAATTGTAAATAAAAACTGAATGCAATGATGTGGAGATGGTAAATGTCAATATTTTATTCGTAATAGAACATAGATGGCACATCAAATCTGAGTAAATGTAACATTTTAAAGGAAAAATATGTTGCTTCAAAATTTCACAGTGTCAACAAATCCCCCAAAAAGTTGGGACAAGTAGCAATAAGTGGCTGGAAACAGGGAATTGAGCATAAAACGAACAGCTGTTCCCCGTAAATATTCTTTTTTAATTCAGTCTTTTCTGTGGTTAGCTAAAGATAATAATGCCACTTATGATTTTTGCAGATGGTCGTTGTAGGACGGGGGCATAGATCTGTTCCCATCCCGTTTCAAAAATTAAGTTTGAAAGGCAGTTTAAACATATGCTTTTTCACTTTTAGTACATTTGGTAGCTTGTACTTTTACACTCCTACTTGATTAAACTATATAAGCCACATTTATATTTTGACCTGAGTATTTGTACCTTGTCAGGTCACTTTGGGTTTTTGTTTGTGCCAACACTATAAGGGCAATAATTCTGCTAATCCTCCCCCCAAAACTGTCTACAACACCTGATATTAACCCATTAGAGCAAAGCCTGCTTCAGCACGAACTGATGGATTCTTAACTTGGCTTCGGCTCCGTTGGTTACAGGAAAGCATTTCAGTGCTGGCATCCGACTTTGGACAAACAGTTAATCTTCATCAGAAGATGATGCATTAGTGATGCTGTGCACTGTAGCAGCTGTCAGCTACACGCGCTGAATCAGCCTTGTGGTCCCAAGGACATTTTTCTACCTCGATATGATTCTCTCTGTGCCTCTGACTGTCTTTACCTCAACTGCCCGAAGCAACAACACGTTCTGGATCTGGTTCTACCTTACACTGCATCTCACAGCTCTGTGCCTGGCTGGGGACTATCTCCAGCAGGCCATGGTGCTGCTCTGCAACCTTTAAAAGGGTTTAGAAACAACATGATCTTGGAGTGCCGCCATGGCTTTTAGACGGTTCTTCCTGACCCACTTGTGGTTCCCACTCACTCTGATCTTTTTCTGCCTGTCGTGGTCTCTAGGGTTTTTCCATTCCTTTTCTGCATTCCAGATACAAAATGTACATTCTGGATTCACATCTCGATGCTAAAGAACCCCCACATGGCAACTCTCTAAATCTTTATTGGGGTAAAAACAATAACGTATACATATACATTTCTATATATTTTATATATATTCATATGTCATGTAATATCAGCCACTAATACTGCCCTACTCATATTCCCATATTCCCTAAATCAAAACTGTTTTGATTTCTTTAAACAAGCAACCACTTTTGGCATTAAATAGACAAACATTTGGATTACTTGTATTCAAAACTTTGAAAAGTAACCGTAGGTGAAGCTGTCATTTGCTCATGTTGGGCTTCGTGACTAAGGACATTTGGCGAGTCTCAATTCATAGCTTCTTTTGGCTATTTCTGGTGAAGGTCATGAGAAGTTTCACCTGGGATTTGAACCCAGGAACTGCTGGATTACAGCAGATCTTTCCACAAAGCCACTGGTGCTGCTATATCTGACAAAACCACAAAGTGGATGAAAATGAAGTTTAACCAGACAAAACATGAAATAGCTTGACGTCATCGTCTCTGCAGGTACATAAAAGTCAAAATAAATGTTTATTTGCACTTTCCACACACCCCAGAAAAAAGGTGCCATGAGATTTTATAGTAAAACTGTAAATTGCGTGGAATCAATACAAGGAAGGAGGAAGAATAATTTTTTTATTTCAAAATAAAATTTATTTAACCTACAATTAAATTAAAGTGAATCTGGAAAAAAATTAAATGAACAGAAGAAAACGGTTGGCGGGCAGGAAAAAAAAAAATATTTTTTTTTCCAATTTCAACCATTGGTGCTGCGCCGGATCGGAGAAATACCAAAAAAAAATGTTTTGTAATTTTTTTTGTATTCTTCAAATATGATCGTCAGCGGATCCGCGAAAACAAGCAATAAAAAAAGTCTGGCCTTACAAGTGGCTGAGATGGAGGCAGAACACAACATCACTTAAATGAACTTCTACAATGGCTATTTCCACAACCAGTACAATTTGTTATGGTTTTCTTTCACTCACTGGAATAAATTTTCCAAAAGAAATTGTAAATGGTGAAAATGAAGAACTGATATGTTGCACAAATATGTAAGTTATCAATCGATCAAGCTTATCATAAATGCAAATGCTGTGGAACCCCGAAAGACAAATGTTTGTTTACACAAACACTGTACAAATACTTTTCACAGGAACTTTAAGCAGTCTATATTTTTTGCCCCCCAATTCAAAACAAACCCCAAATAAAACCCCTAATGGTGTGATAGATGTATAGTTGGGGGCGATAATGCACCAATACGGTATGTCAATCAACATAAAACCAAAAGAAGAACAAAAATAAGGGCGTGATCACATGCATATTGTGTATCTTATAGTATAAAATACATACTTTATTGTTTTATTTTTATATTATGTATATTTCAATACTATCGGACTGTGAGTGGGATTTCAGACACCCCCTCTGTCTCAGCACCACTGTCCCAGTGATAAGACGTGACAGAACTGTGTTTGCCCCAGTGGCTATAACGTTTCACTTTATTGCCATTTATGTGGTGTTTTTATTTCAATTATTTCAGGTCTTTATTAATTGGTATGCATTGTATTACATTTATTTGCTTTGTAAATGCTTTTATTCATTAATTACGTACGAACATAGGTGTAAAAACAATCATTTGTTTTTAACCCATTAACTGCCAAATTTTTTTCTGAACATTTTTTACTTTATTTCTGTCCGCCTACATCCCATCCCATCCCATCAGTAGGC
>JAVSBV010013896.1:0-25954 GCA_033117975.1 Parotocinclus spilosoma
AATTGCTACTGGACATGTAGAAAGATCTGTGTGTATTGAGATCAGCTTGAAGTTGAGGTATTGATACAGTAAGAGTTGGATCACTCTGAGCTTGTTTTGGTCGGACGCTATACCCAGACAGCATGTACTTCACTGCGGTTGAGCGAGCCTCTAGGCCTTATGTTTGTCCTCAAAGATGACAGATATCTCTCCTTTAGCCACTGTTACATGCTAAGATATGCATTATTTGATATAGATAATGTACTGACATTTATTTTACTTTGAAAAGCTTTTCAATTTGTTTGTTTTTAGCGGTTTCATTGAATAGCTGTGTGTAGAAAAGAATGAAAGAAAACAGACAACAAGACTTCTAGATTAGGAAGGTGAAAAACATAGTCTGTTTGTGTGGACTTTTCTGTACTGTGCAATGAAGCATCAGATGATTCAGTGCACACCATGCACTTTGAGCATGAGTGAAACTACGACCTATTCTTTTTCTGCATTCTGTATTGATCATGGCATTGATCTTCCTCATGGGCATTGTGTGGTAGTCTTTGTATGTGTACACATTTTGGCATAGTGCTTAAATGATAAAATTACAGTTCACTGAACCTACAGTATCTCACAAACATGAGTACATCTTTCACATTTTTGTAACTATTTTATTGTATCTTCTCATGAAACAACAATGAAGATATGACACTTTCATACATTGGTGTGGAGAGTCAGAGGATAATGTATTTCTATGGAAGTCAAGACCTACATCAAAGCTCCTTAGGTCCAGTGATGACTTAATGACCACTTTACCACTTAATGACCTACTGTCTTTCTCGCTTTTTGCTACACACCATCTCACTAGCCTGGAGCAGAGTATGCTGACAGTTTATATAAATTTTAATGAAGCACTGGGTTATTGTTAGGTGGAAAACACTCTTTTTCTCTCCACACTTTGTGGAAAGAGAAATCTGCTGATTCACAATGACTCTGAGTCAATAATGACTTGACTTTTTTCCAATGTTTTTTAATGCCAAGAGCATTTCTAGTGCATCCAGAACTGAAAACCAAGGGTGGTACCTCCTGTGTGTCACCAAAACATGTTTACATCTCTTCTCTACAACATTGTTTTACAAATGCACAAAGAAGATCCACGATCCATGTTTTGGACGTCTTCACAAACAACTGGACATGACTATATATATACTATATGTAGATGGGTGTTAAGAAAGTTGTCCTTAAGGCTGCATCATCCATTGCAGATGATGCTGCAGATTCCTAAAAAATATGATTGTTAGACTAGCTGTTGCTTTACAGTCATTTATGCTCTTAAACCATAACACATTCTTTTAAGTGTTGTTTTGGCTGTATTTCTGAAATACAATTTTCTATAAAAAAAAGTACTCAGAGAGTGTGTTGTTTTGACTTGGATTTGACATACTGTAACTCACATAACTCATAGTTTAATGTAATTGTGGGTGTTTTATTGAAATTCTAGCACAATTTTCTTGAATTTAAAACACAGGTTGTGCAAGAGCTTCAAAAGAGATTCAGAGTGTGATGTCTTGGACATAGATTTGACATAGTGGGTGCTATGATATACCAAAAGGTAAGTAATCTTACACGTACTGACACCCAGGTAGTCATTAGGCTGAATGGATAAGTCTTTATGGACTCAACTCTTTGTGTATATGAGTATAAACAAGCACTTAAAAAATTATTCGAACTTTCAATATTAGACTTGCAATACTTAAAGAACAAATAATTTTACCTTTTTGAGAACAAATTAATAACTGGCTAGTTGACTAACTGCAAAACTGCTAAATTACTTATAAATATACCTTTTTAATATCTGTGAGTATATCTATTTGATTAGTATTCTCTATTTTATGACGTCTGTGTGTATACCTTCACAACTGGATGGCATTATGCAGTTCTGCTTCTACTGTTCTGCTTTGAACCTGATGTGTTTTGTTGTGTAAACTGAAAAAAACCTGGACTACATACACAAAACTAGAGCTACATGGTTTGCGTCCTACCTGTCTCCCTGAGCACTGAAGCCTGAGCTGCCAGGGCATCTCATGAGGTGCAGCCATGGGAAGAAAGTGAGAGCTTGTTTTTGAAACAGAAAAAGAAAATAGAAACCTTACCTGCCATCTATCCTAAGTGTATGGTCGCTTTCTAATAAAATGGATGATCAAGGCTGACTGCCGGCATGTGCTTTACGTTAACTTGGCTGAAGACAGAGCCGAGCCCCAGACAGCAAAAACTCAATAGACAAGGGAGCAAAAAAGTAAGTAGTAGTTGCTCTGTTTATAAACAAAACATGGTGCAACCAGGAGTATGTTGCAGTTAACGCCTGCGTTGGCAACCTGAATGCTGGACTGCAGCAATATTAGATGCAAGAGAAGATATTACATGAAATTGCATGGTTGAGTATTTAATCCACTCAGTTTATGTTGCAACCAGAAAGCTAATAGTAGCTAAACTAGTGAGGATTCTGAATAACAATATTCACAAAGACCATAAAACACATATTTATGCCACCAACATGGAGATCTTGTCTTCTGGCTGCTATCCAGCTTAGCAGAGCCTGCCACCTTATCCCTTTGTAAACTAAAAAATGCAACTGAAACCACATCTCACCAGGGATGGGATACGAACCACAGCTGAGGGATGGAACCGCATGTATGAAGTAGTATAGCTCAGTGGTAAAGCATTGGTTATGGTTCTTAGCTACCCTGCCTAATACATTTAGCATTGGAAATTGTGTTTTGAATTAGGACAGAGTCTCCCAATTTAGTATTAAGTATTTACAAAGAATCTTAAGACTTTTTATTAAAGAATGGGGGTTTGAGTTATGGGCAACATCGTGGTTTGGTGGGTAGCACTAAAGGTAGGCTAAATGGTGTCCCCTAGTGTGTGAGTGTTTGTATAAGTGTGTGAGTGTATGTGCCCTACTGGGTTTGGGTTGTTCCTGCTTTGCACCCTTTTACATCTACATTTCCATTTCCGGCATTTTGCAAACGCCCTTGTCCAGAGCGACGCACAACTGATACAGTCTTACAATTCAAGCAGTTGTGGGTTAAGGGTCTTTCTTCTCTCACTTGAAACATGGGCTATATTAAATACGTTTACATTTCCAGCAAATCCAGAGCGATTTACAACTAATACAATCTTACAATCCAAGCAATTGTGGGTTAAGGGTCTTGCTCAAGGGCCCACTGTGGCAGCTTGGCAGAGGTGGGATTTGAACCCCAGACCTTCTGGCCCAGAGTCCAATACCTTAAACACTAGGCTACCACAGTCCAAAATCATACCCCTAGACCAACAAGCCACCAGCTCTCCCTCGACCCTGTCTGGGCTCAAGCAAATAAGAAAGTGAGTAAGTGAGTGTTTGAGTTAGGGGCTAATGCTTTGGTATGTGGCTGTTGTTTGAGAGTTAGGGCTGAAAACTTGATTAGGCTGAAAAATAACCAAAACAAAATGATTTCACCATACATTCATAAATTCGCTCTTGGCTTAATTCAACCTTTACTTAAATTTACATTTAACGTTTCGTATTTTGCTTTTATCAGAATAACAGCAAGTATCTGAGCCAAATGAAACTTAATTCCACATAGACACACACTGATTATTTTAACCTGGCTACTTTAAAACATGTTTAATGGGCTCAGTTTTTATTGTGTATTTAATGTCTTTAACAAAGAATGTAAAAGGTTATATATAATATGTTTAAGCTTTTTTTCCAGATTCCACTACTGCTGTCAAAGAAGACCTTTTCAATCAAGGCTCCCCATGTCGTTAGTTGTCTCAAAACTCCTACACTATTGCAGGGCTGTGGTTCACATCACAAGCTGCCATTATTTTTCACAGAATTTGGGGGGTTTCTTTTTCAAAGGAACTTGCAGGATACTTTAGATGTTCACTGGCTTTGAAAACTGAGTTTTTATTTTAAAGTTATCAAACGTAAGAGTTAGTTATATTCTGATGCTCACATTTCATATTCATTACATCCATTCCATTGTTAAGTAAAAATAAATGAATAATTAACTAAATTCACTACTAATCATACTAATGTACTGTACAAATATGGCCAGAATATGTAAGATATGCAAAATTACATGACAGACACTACACTACATGCATTACACTATTGTTACTTTTTATTTTAGAATTAGAGATTTGTACATGGATACAAGCTTTTAAGGTACCGGTACTGAAGGTCCAGGGTTCAAATCCCACCACTGCCAAGCTGCCACAGTTGGGTCCTTAAGCAAGACCCTTAACCCACAATTGCTTGGATTGTAAGATTGTATTAGTTGTAAATTGCTCTGGATTTGCTGGAAATATAATTTTTTTTTTTCACTTTATTTATTATAATTTTATAATATAATATAATATAATAATATTATTATTTCACTGTATTTAATATAGCCCATGTTTCAAGTGAGAGAAGAAACTGAGAATTGTTCAAAAGCAAGCACATTTATTGTGGTGTCTTGTGCTGCAAAGACACAGTTCTTGGTTCTGTTAAATTGAACATCATCTTACAACCACACAGAAAATAATGTTAAAATAGTGTTAAAACATTGCTAATACCTGCAGCTCATTATCTCAGTGCTTACAAGCAGCACAATGCCAGCCAAACGCTGCAGTGTCAAGGAACCGAGGGTAACAATTATTTTAATTTTGGAAGTTTTCCCCTGTATCTACTGTGTGTTTATTAATTTGTTTTCTGAGGCTCATATTATATATTGTGTCCTTGTCAGGTTTCCTAATCGAAGTGCCTTGCGTATTTTATGTTAGTATTTAGCAATAGCCTTAGTATTAGAGTAAACCTTAGTACTGTATCTGTTTTTCCATTATGTTTATGTTCTCCTGCCCCCATGAGCCTCCCGGTCCTATGACCAGCCCTTATCTAGTCCATGTGTGTTCGATCGTATACATAGTAACTAGTTTACACTCGTCCCACAAATACTTCTTTCTTCAGTTATTGTCCATTTTATCAGTTCCACTTGCCATATACTGTGTATGCAATTACAGAACAGAGTCCATTTCTATATCTGTTTCTTTACTTTATTCTCTGATGGTCAGGAGTGAATGTGTCCTATGATGTACTGCGACTGGATTTTCACTTGTGTCCTTGGGTTGCAATCCTGAAGTGGGTATGGAATATGAGTTGTTTTGCTCAAACAAGTAAAATGGTATAGTCCTTGGTATATCACGTTTGCTTTAAATAGTAGAGATTGAAATTGCATTTGCAGTCGCCACGATAAAACGACAATAGTTCTGAAGTATTCCTAAGTGAATGTGCGTACGTGTTTAAAAAAGGTATGCCAGTTTTGAATACATGGCAAGGGGCTCAGAGTTCGTGCACATTCAATACCGGTTTTTCGGCCTTTTTTACCTGTTTTTCTTACATTTACTTTAACTTTTATTTTAGTGCATACAGCATAAACTGAGAATTTTTCATGTTGACATCTTCTGCATGTAATAAAATAAGAAATTTTTTACCTCACTGTCAGCAATTGCCCCTGCCCCAACTTTTTTACGTAAATATTAACAAATTAAATTATATATTGGGTCAATAATGTCTGCACTGGATTACAAGTCAGTGTGAAACTGTATTTATTTATTTATTTTTGTATTACCAGTTTTCACGCTGTCCCATATTTTTGTTACATGGGCTTGTATAAATACGATCTTTTTTTAACCAGCAGCATTATGATGTAAAACCCGCGATGCACCGAGTCTGCGAAAGGTGAACCGCGAAGTGGCGAGGGAACACTGTATATATGTAATATCTAGTAATTATTTCTAGGGTTTTTCCAGCAGTTCACTCATATTCACACACAGGGACACAGTGCCCTCCAAAGTTAATTAGCTGTGCAGTGGCATTGGCCTTCTCCTCAGCACCTGGTTCCCTGATTCTGAGGTTAAAGAAGTGAACTTCCAGTATCTACCTTTATCCTTATCATAAGATACAGTGTCCAGTACTTAATGTCCACTGGAGCAGGAGTTTTGTTGCTCACACTCTGTGTCACTCTAAAAACTATGTCTCTTGTTGATTATGCGTCTATCACAATAATCTAAAAATATATTTTGTTTCAACCTATATGAGTTGAAAAGTAGACCCTTCAAGCTTTCTGGTGTATGTTACATTTTGTTTGGATAAAATCTTGCAGAGTTATATAAGTGTTTAGACGGAATTTCTGCCTGAGGATGGCAGCGGGAGGACAGACTCCTGAGTGCTAATGCCCTCTTTTAAAACTTATTTACCAGTAAATACAAATTATAAAGTTTAACAGAAAAAAAGCAAACAATAGTAAACAACATTAATAAAGCTTAACAATAAGGCCTAACCATGAATAAGTGGATCTTTATGGGGTTAATCCAGGCTGCAGAATTCCAGTTACCATCTGATGATCGTATTTCCTTGTTATGCTGAGCTTATTTATCCTCATTGTAGATGGCTTTTTTTCCTTGTCTTTGTGTTCCTTTCGAGGTCTTATTAACAGGCTCGTCTTTGATCATATTCATTACAGTCTTTCCATCATAAATAAGTAATAAAGAAATAATGAACAAAACAATATTGGCAATTTGTAACAACGGCAGCATGGCAACACTCAGCAGCAGTTCACCAGCTAGCCCAGAAAAATAGAACAACAATTAAATGGTTCAAATCCTGCACAATAAAAATGGATAGTATCCACAATAATAATAACTAAGACATAAAACGGCTAAAAGCAACAAAGTGCTAAGCAATATAAACGTAAGTGCATGCTGTACCGAGCCAGAGCATTCAAAGGGCTGTCTGTGTTTTCCTGCAGGGTTGCATGTTGTATGTGTTTCTATGAATAAAGCATTTTATCCATGAATAAAAGACCAGTACTGTCACTATTTCTTTTGTAAATAAACCATCTTGAACATGCATTTAATGTGGTTGCATGACTAGTAGTACAGCTTTAAAACGTTTTAACACAAATTTGTTGGTTTTTGGTTTAATGGTATTAAATAAGAATGTAGTGTCTCATTGTCTCACCTGTAAAAAACACACAACACACTGTTACTAATTACGTCCTGATGAATTTGCCTTAATTCTTGACCAGCTACAGTCTCATATTCAGTGTTCAACATGTTTCCCATGTTTCAAGTTTATGCTTGCACAGGCATACATAGTAATATTATTGCTATATAGATAAAATCTGAAATTGTTATATTTTGGATTTAGCTAGGTATGAAGGTTTAAACCAGTTTACGACCTTTACGACATTACTCTAACTAATGTTGATGTTCTATAATAAACCCGGTGTATATGCAAACGTATGTGCAAGCAACCTAAAAATACACTTCATAATTAACTTATTCATTTTCACACATTAGCGATAAGAGATGTGTGAAGTGTGAACTCTCTATAAACAGGTTTGTTCAAACTTGTCTAGTCCAAACTACTTCAATCATTCTGAACCAGCTTATCTAGTCAATGCACATTCAAACTGCACAGAAAGCACTGAATCCAGGCAAAGTCCAATCCAATATAGGGGATTTATTTAAGTCTATATATTGTGAGGCAGCACTGCAACAGTGGAATTAAACGATAACAGATATGAGAGAGTTGGCTACAATGCATTCAATTCTCATCTTAGAAATATAAAAGTGTGGGTGTCTAAAGGATTGTGGTGCTTATCTATTCTCATTAGATGTAGTTCACAAAAAGACATCCATACAGACACATATACATACAATAGGGTACACAAAAGTCCCTGTTAATACACTGCACACAAATATTTGGTGATATTTCAAAAGGAAGATTATTTCTTATATTATAAATTATATAAGTTGTGGAACATAAGTATTATAAGTAACTCTGCATCCTGTGAATTAAGTGGACGTGCTGGGTTGTAGTGCTCAGTAAGTTCGCCAAGATACTCTGGAGCCAGACCATGTAGTGTTTTATATGTTAGTAGCTTGGGAAATTATGTGATTAACACAAAATGTAATTGGCGACCGTTGTAGAGATGATAAAACAGGACTAATGTAATAGTTAGTTCTAGTTAACACTCAAGTTGCTGCATTCTAAATTAGCTCTAGTTTATGGATCTACCTGAACATCCAACTAGAAGAGCTACAATAATCTAAATGATAAGCTATACATGTGTGAATAAGTAATAGTATAGTTTCGTATATTTTTTATTTTAGCGATGTTACGAAAATGAAGGTCTGACTCTATTGTGACACCCAGGTTTTTTTTTTTTTTTTACCACTACCACTGGGAGCTAAAGAGTTTGGGTGTAGTGTCTAAGGCTAAGTGTTTAGGTTTAGCACTGAGTTAGATAGAGTCCTGCCTATTTGAGCAACAATATACTGCATATATAGAAGCAGGCATGACCCTATCCATGATCAACAACCTATCAGTTCACACTTTTACTTCATACTGAGATCCTCCAGTAAAAAATAATACTGAATGACTTTTATTCAAAACCCTTGCTGTGTTGGCATTGCTATGCTATACAGAACATTAGGCATCATTAGACAAGATAGCTGTGTTAAGTAAAAAATAATTAGAGCGAATTCAGTCATGGACTGATAAACATTATTGATACTTTGCTTGGATAGAACATCTTAAAGATGGAAGACAGTTTTACTTGGAAGCAATTGAATTTTAGAAGAAGATGCAGACATAAATGGGTTTCCATGCTTGAAAGCATTGAATTTTAGTGCATAATAATAATAATATATTTCATTGCCCTTTGCATTTCATTGCATAAAATAAGTATTTAATCAGAGGAGGAGATTTTGCATGGTGCACTCCGATGTTCACCAATGTTTAATGTTTAGTTTAATGATTGTACACCATGATAATTGAGTGAGATAGTTAAACATTTTATTTGCTTAATTAATTAATCACTTCAAGTAAATAACATTGAGACCTTGGTAACCAATTTAGTTGCTGTTTATTGAAATTTTGGAGATCTGGATTTCCTGTGTGGTCTTTAAGCAGTTACCTGTGACAGGCACTTACATTATTTTTTATTTATTGCACTAACCTAATTTTTCTTTATTATTTTCCGGAAAAAAACACCATCCTGGGCTTTAATACTTTAGCAAGCCAACTCACTAAAACAAACTCCCAAAATTATTTAACCATTTAAAAAACACACTTTTTATACATGTGAGTTTGAAGTAGAACTGACAATGCTAGATTTGAACTTTTGAATCAAAATATAGCTGCCAGCTCTTGTTAACTTGACCGCTGCATAAAGCAAAAAGTGACTGGTGATTTTTTTTCCACTCAATCAAATGTCTAGCTCAGTTCCAAAAGGAAATATGACTATTCTGTGCTGAAAGAATCTATAGCTTGTGTGGTTTGTACATTTTGACCTTCCAGTATCTGCCTGAAATGTCAGAAGTAAGCTGAAACATTTTAAAACTGGCACCATAGAGGAATTCTTTGAGGGGAAAAAATGTTTGATCACCAGAGCTGACCCCTGTGTGTGCTGAACCACTATTTGACTCATTTTCTCAGACTAAGTGGATCAGCACAAAGTTCACTCCAGCTGACCTGAGGGTACTCTGGAGGTGTGGACAATGTTGATTGCCTTTTCATTCAGATTCTAGCAGCTGTGCTGAGTCTGTAGGTACAACAAAGAACAATGCAAAGCTCACTTCACAATCAATCACAGCTGAAATGGGGAGAACTGTACATGTTCAGCACAACTGTCTTTACTTAGAGTCTTATCTAGTTTAGTTACTTGTCTGACTTTTGGTCATTGTCAAATACCATATAACAAATACCTTATTATATGGCCTGAATTTATTTAGCTTTTTTTTAGAAAAACAATACCAAACCAAACACTGATTGATTTGAATATCTTTTTGAGCAAACATAATTGCATTATTCACTCATTTGTTTAGGCAATGTGAAAATAAGGCATAAAAGATTTCATTTATTCATTTCCTCAACTTTTAATTTACCATGTATAATTTGCTAAATTCCAAATGCCTGCCTTCCTTGTCAGCGAAAAAGCTCTAAATTTGTTATGTCATAATGCCATTATAGAACCTAAGTAGTGCCCTAAACTATGTTTGAAAGAACATACAATGTTGCATTTCAACAACTGTATTGCAACCCGACTGCAGTGCAATTACTGCTGACAATAAAGTTGGTCAATTGACTTGAGTTCAATACATAAATCCCTATGAGGGAGACAAAACGTAATCATAAAATAATAAGTATGCTTATTTTTGAGTAGCAAAGATAGCTGCCTAATGAATATTGGATTAGTAAAATGTGTGCCATTTTTTATTCTTCTGAACTACACAACTTCAGGACAGCATAAAGTTAGGAAACATGCCAGTGCAGCTGGTAATTTAAAGCTGATAATTCAACTCTTTCACCCCTGGTCTGCTTGGTCTACCACATACACTGTCCCTGTGACTGGAACCATAGCAGGACCTGGCAGAAAGATCAAACTCCCTGGAAGAACTTTCAGAAGGTAATTGCAATAGACCTGTGTTGACTTCTCAGTCTATGAATCCTATCGCACAACCCATAAGTATTTATAGCCAGATTTTCCCTGTAAAATGCCAACTGCAAGAGCCTGAATTTACTACCACCTTAAATATGCAAGCTTTTGCCCGAGGAGCTTATGGATTGTGGGCTTCTGATTAAGAAACTCACCTTTAAATTGTCCTATGCCATCCCATTTTGAAGAAATAGTCAAGTCTGTTAATATGTGAATAAACAGACTAAGCTAAGAATATGCTAGTGTAAAAGTAGCCCTACACAAATCTAAGAGGAGTGTGGTATGGTCGATCTTTGCTGTTGATTACTCTGTCCTGTCAGCGAAGGGAGATGTTTGCATTCATTATTAGCTAGGTTCTGTGGATTCTCTGAACACTAATTAGTAAGAACATCCATTTTAATGATACTCCAAATTCCTGCTGTACAATATAAATTTGCCATGAGCTCAGATAGACTCAAGGCTGACATTAAATTGTATTTGTACACAGAGGCACCTACAACCTTTTGAGTAAACTTTCAATCTTCTGTTTGTGAATAATGAGCTTGTAAGATCTAGACTGTTCAAACCAATTAGGGGATATTTTAAAATGAATATGGAGTAATTGAAAAAGAAACATTTGATTTTATTTAATTAAACAAAATAATCAGAAAAGCAAATCAAAAGTCAAAGAGACACAAATGAAACATTGGAATTGAGTAGCAAATGACATATTCATGGGGATGAACAGAAGAATATCAAACTGGAGGAGAGAGCCACACATTGACTGTTCAGTAGGGTGTATGGTCACCCATGACTGCCACAACACACTAACAGTGGCGAGGAATGGACAGGATCAGATTGTCCAGCAGTTCTTGTATAAAATAATAGCAATAATGGTTAATGTAACCATGGCATTTATGAATGCTTCCAGAGCATTACAAGGTAATTTAGATGTTTGTATGTCAATAGAGAAGACTTGCCATTACTAGTTCCTAGCCAGAAATGTAAAGTTATTATGAACTTAGGCTTTGTTTGTTTGCTTGTTTACTTTCACATTCACATTAGCAGTAGCCAAACACCTAGACAGAGTGCCAATTTAGAGTAACCAGTTAACCTAATGCATGCATTTGAAATGTGGGAAGAAACCAGACTTCCTAGAGTAAACCCACAAAATTCGGAGTCCAAGGTTAGGATTCAACTGGGGTAGTTGTGAGGTAACAGTGCTAACCACTTGCACCACCACCACAATTTGGAGTAAGACATGGGGAGTGAACTAAGAGTTTCAGCCCACATATGCTGAAACCTTTCTCATATTCATTTAAGAGGTTCTTAGAAGTACTTCTGACAAGAACTAACACAAACTCTGCTTAGAACATTCTGTTTAGTTTGTATTAATATTGTGGTTGCATAACACTGGTACACTCAGCCACCATGTTACGTTAATTAAGAACACTTGTTTTAAGTTTACTCTTTATTAATCTAAGGGGTGGCACAAGCAGTTAATGCGGTCACCAAACACCTCAAGAGATCGCCCGTTTGAGTCTCAACTTTAGACTTCCTATAGCTTGCTGGTCCTCTTTGTGTCGGTTGGGTTTACTTAAGGTATTCCAGCTTCCTCACAGATTCCAAAAAAGGGTTAGTTTAATTGGTTAAATTGGCCAGGTATGCATGTGTCTGATTAGTATTAATGTCAGTAAACTATCTAACTAACGAAACTATCTTACTACTAAACAGTACAGTGTAAGGAAGATTATTACCTGTCAGTTGTCCTTTCAGTTCTTTCCTCTTCGTCTGACCCATAGGTACAACTTTTGAAATTATGTTGCCACACATTGATAAGATTTCTTCTGCCAGACCAGTGTGATGCCACAATTTACTTACATAATTCCTCTTTAGAAAACTAGACTTGATAAAACAAGAGTGCAACAGTTTCTCATTCTTATTGACTTTAGTGCTTTTATTTTCACTCTTGTGCACCAAATCACTGGCCCTGCATATTGTCAGTAAGCGCTGCCTTTATAGACCTTTTGGTGTTCTTAGTTCTGATATTATTTCCTCTTTCTTCAGCAATACACTCAGAGCCATGCTTCCAAGCTTGTACATGTGGATGTACTTTCTGTTGTGTGAACATGTTTGTTCTTTTTGTCTGTGGAAGGAGAGTAATGCACTCTGAAATTGTATGAGAGGCACTTTACTGACAAGCTTTCGAAGGAAAGAATGAAATAGTCCCTAATTTTTGTGAGCAGTATACATACAGTACCTCTGCTGATTTTAGCCAAAATAAGCACTACTGTGAACAGATCAATTTGGGCAAAAGAGAGCACACTGGTGAAAGCTTATGGTATTACATTTTATTTTGGACAGTGGTAACTGTAATTATAAATTATTTGTATGTGGTTTAGTCCTAACGGGATACAATCAAAACACATTAAACAACTTAGTGTAAACAGGATTAAAAAGCACTTAATTCCCCCAGCTCCTCCAAGCTGGCTGAACGTTAATTTATTCATTCATTTCCAGTTTTGCCATGGCCATTGACTCTCCGGTGGACTGAACTCTACATAAATCCACAAATCCTTAAGTTGACTAATGTGCGTTCGCGTGGCTGTACCTTTGAAGGTTGTTATGTTATAAAATGAACCATCCTTGAGGCAAAATATTTGTTTTGGCCACAAAGAGGTTTACTTTATTTACTTCTGAAAGCAGAGGTATATTGGCGTGGGATGTGGTGCAGTACATTTCACTGCAGTGTCCGTGAAAGAAGCAATAATAATAGTAATAATAATAATTATTATCTTTATATTTGAAATATAATAATACATTTGATTTATACAATGCCCTTTTTACCCCCAAAGTTATTTTGCAAACAAACATGCACATGTCATACACCCCAAAAAAATGTAGAAACATGAACAAAAGTAGATAACGTGGAAACAGTGTAAGAAGGCTTCATAAACAGCAATAACAGACAATGGAAATTGACTGAAGTGAAAGAGAAAAGTACAGAAAGAGAGAGAGCATAAGTGCAGAATTTAGGAGGTGAACACTTTTCTTTATTTTAAACAACAAGAACAAACAAGATGGGCAGAATTTTAATCTAACTCCAAAGTTGTTACCCAGAGAAAACAGTATTCCAGGCAGGAATCCATTATGCAATACCGAAAACAGACTCCATAATCAAAGCAGGGTTCTTAAAAGCAGATCAGTAGCCAGAGAACAGGACATAACACTCACTGTCGAAGTCATGCAGAGTGCATGGACGATGAAACTTGCAGCAAGTGAGCGAAAGAGAAGCGGTAAAATGTCCATGACAATGATGAGCTGAGTGGATACTGGTGTGTGTGATGAAAAAAAATGAAATGAGGGACATGGTAGAAATGACGCATGCACTATGGCATTAGCCCCAAGGAGTACTCACCACATTCAGAGACCTCCCATGTAGACAGGACGTACTGTTACAAGGATGACCCTGTGGATGATGGTCTAGGGTCTCTGCATGGAAGGTCTGGATCAATCCAGGCTCATAGATGTGGTGAGCCAGGACCCCGTACTCGACCAGGCATTGGATTGTGGGATCCTTCTCGTATTCATAAATACAAATTGCAACCATAAAAATGAATGCAGCAAACAGTAAAAACCAAAAGGGGTGACATTCTCAAAACCTTTGGCCATGACTGTACACAAGGTTCGATATATAAACTATACAGCATTACAGAGACTACAGCCTTTCTTGATATCTCTGTGAACTTTAAATTAGTTCCATAAACCACCTTTAACCTTAAATATACTTTAAATAGGATACCGGTCTTTAGGTGTAGCATTAGGGAGCATGACTAAAATATCTTGTTATCTGATTTACATATTGTCAAAAATGGACCTGTCAGGCACAAACTACTTCTGGTCTATGTGTACCACCTGCTCCATCACCTTCCCCAATCTCAGCGCTAATGTTTTGGAATGGAGTGTACACCAGTTTGTTAACTCAGTCATGTATCCCATCTTTGGCAGCAAGGTCAGGATGGCATTCCGTCCCCTTATTGGCAGCGTCCCATCTACTACACTGCTCAGGAAAACATCAACACATCCTGTCCCATTACTAACCAAAATGCTTTATAGAATTTGACAGGAAGACTATCAATATCAGGTGTCCAGCCATTTTTCATAACCCGGAGAGCCTAGGGTAGTTCTCCTAAGGAGAGCTCTGTACTGAGCATTGCCACTAACTGTTGTGTGACCTTTTTAGATTCATGTCTCTGCCCACTCACTCTTGTACAGATTTAAGAAAATGACTGTTTGCTTGTGGATTTCAGTGAACTACAATAACAGATTATATAATTATTACACAATAACTGATCTCTTCAGCATTAATAAACAATGATTAGACCAGTGCCCTGGGACCAGTGCCCTGGGACCTTGGGGTCTTTTTCGAGCTGGCTGTGCCTGGTATATCTCCAGTGGGACATGTGAGAGCCCTATCAGGTCCTACCAGGTCTGTCTTTACCACCATTTGATCCAACACACATTCAGATGGTAAACTTGAGTGTTAGAAAATACAGCCAGGTCAGAAGACTTAGCCACAAAGGCGATCACTGACCTTTGGCCCAAGGTGCACTGGTGTTTAAACATAGTGATTGGAAGCATGACTTCTCTGGTTCAGATCAGGCAAGTCGTTCTTCACAATTACCCGGCTTAAGGCTTTCCAGTCATTGCCCACATGAACATTAAAGGCCCCAATAAAAACATTGGAGTCAGTGCTAACTAACTACTATTAAGTTTTACTCTTTGCTATCTGAAGACAATAAGTTAACCCTTTTGTTTGCCGGGACAAAATTGTATCTCTCAACCACCTGCACCAGCTTCAGCTCCTTCACCCCCAGAAAGAGTATGTTCCCTACTGTGTGCTCATAGCCAGTTTTCATTGTGATGGTCCATCCTGACAGGGACCTCTCTATCTCTACCCTGTGCCCAATGGACATTGCACTGCACCCTTACTCTGGATCTTTTATGTGATGGGTGCATGGGTGCATACAATTCTTCCACAATGCCATTTTGGACTGAGTTCAGCCACGTTATGTGGGCAGCCTGGTCAATAGGCACTTGCTGATAGATGTTACCATTAGGTCTGGCCTAGCTTACAGAAGCACTCTCCCAGGCAGAGTACACTGTACACTGTGTTTTTCACAAGTGTGTTTAATCGTATTTGTTTGAATCTTTACTCCAGAGCTATTCATCTTGGGAGATCTTACAGGGAGCTCACAGCTCTCAACTATATAGTCCTGGAGATCATTAGACCACATCAGTCATTCAACCTTACATTTAGTGACAGTACAATAAATTATGCCGTGATCTGGAAGACCGACTGTGAAAGACCAAAGAAAACAATGTGTAAAAATTTCTAGAACAAAACAAACAGACAACAACAGCTGGCAGGTGAGAATTGCCTTCCAAATGTGTCTTTAGCTTACATGAAGACTGATCCAAATGATCCATATGATCTCACGCACATACGATCTCTCCGGTATCTCACACAGCTGATTTGAAGCAGTTAAAATTCCCACCCATTATTAAAAACTCAGTAGGACTACATTTTGCAACCAGCTTGCTCAGCATGTCTAAAATACCATTTTGGTTGGAGCATTAACAAAAGAACAATATCTTCAAAATAAGCTCTTACTTTTGGCAGTATCATATCTAATATGTATGATTAAGGAACACAGTTTTTGAATTGTGAACAGAGGTTCAGTACCAGGGGCAGGCTTTCATCGTACAAGCTTACAGACCAGTCAGAATCAGAAACAGAGCCATCACTTTCAGTTTCACCTTCCTCTGCTTTCTTTATATCTTTTTTTTGCCTGGTTATTTCCTTTCTGTGTACTGCAGTTGTCTTTCTTTTAACAAGAATTTTAAATACTTTTCATATTCCATTGTAATGTCAGTTCCAGGCTGATTCCAAGCTCATTATAGCTGTCTCTTATTTTGATGTGCTACCCCTCTCAATCTGGATCAGTGCAGCCATGGAACTATCTTCATAATCTGCATTGATACAGCAGTTGTGTCCAGGTCTAACTCTCCTCCTGAGAGTACCAGTGTAGCACTCATATGATCAGTATCTGCCGCTCAGTGCTCTCAGTCCCTACACCTTCCCTATTAATGATAAGGGCCAGGCAAAAGCAGACAAAAAGTCCAATCTGCACACAGCTGAAGCACTTAATTTTGGTGTCTGATGAAACATAAATGGCAAATCAGAGCCATTGATTCTCTACACCAGCCTCCTGTAATAAACCAGTTGTTAACATTGGTGATTTAGATCAGAGGGGAATTTTCTTGATTTAAGAAGCAATCAGCACAGTTCATAAGCAATCATTTCATCTTAAATGAACAGTGGTACACTGGAAGCCTTTCTTCCTTGGTGGGAATGCTAATGAGAAGTACAGGTTAAAATTGGTTGCTAAGTACTAACCTATGTCAAATCAGTTGATTCTCTTTTTTACTGTCTTTAAAAAAGAACATCACAGCAGTTGCTTATCTTTGAAGCAGGGTCCATATTACCATGATCCACCACTTTTCTACCACCAATGCACAACTGCAACTCACACTGCATTGTACAGTGTACCTTCATGCCTTGCTGATGCATCATACATTCCCACAGCTTGGTGTCGGTTGCCATGGTCTCAGCATAACACTGAGACCCCCCCCACACACGTCAGCATAACACTGAGACCCCCCACACACACCCGCCCTAAAACATCCACCCAATCAAAGAGCACTTCCAAGCAATTAAGACATAAGCCTGGCAAGCCAAACTCTCAAAAACCAAGCTCAATTTACTCTGCCACTCACTAAGAGAGAGAGAGAGAGAAAGAGAGAGAGAAAGAGAGGGAGAGAGAGAGAGAGGGAGAGAGAGAGAGAGGGAGAGAGACCCCCCAATATATTTGGCAGGGCTGTGAAATCCCATATCCTTGCTAATGGCTAAAGTTCCTCAGAATCTCACTTGGCAGACATCCTCATAGTTGGTTCCAGTTCATGTGGCCTATCTTGCCATTATGGTGGCTCTAGCACATGTTTCCCTCCATGGACCTTCACCTAACTATAATCATACAGGCTGAGTCAAAAGACACAGGACACATTGTGGCTGCCAAAATTCTTATTGAGGTTTCTTTGACAGGTAGCAGTCTTTGGATGACCGCCACATAGCTTGTCAGCCACAGTACCAGTTTCTCATAATTTGACTATGAGGTGCTACAGTGCTATGTGAAATTGGTGGTCTTTGCTGGAAAAAGTTACAAAGCCATCTCTAAAGAATTTTGACTCAATCAATATACAGTTAGACCAAGTATGTAGAACAGAAGAAAATTCATAGTAACAGTCACAAGGTAACATAGGGTATCTTTTAAGCAATTAAAGGCATTACTCATACCGTCTAATTTTAAAACTAAAAAGACTGAAATTGTTGTGCATATATCATATAACTTGGAGCTAACCCACAACCCAACCCACCCCCAGCTACTTTCCCGACCTGTACCTTTTGCTGCCCAACGTGGTCATGACAGGGCAAAACTGGGGAACAATAGGATAAGGAGAGAATAACTATCAGAGGGTATTTCTAAATATACAGTGTGTATAACACTGGTGTGTGTATATTGTTGGTATAAACATGTATATAAATTGCATGTATCTGTAAAATATATGTGTAAAACAGACAATATATTTGAAAATAATCTTGCTGCCATTTTGCGTTTATTTATCATTTATAACTTTGTGTGTGCGTGTTCTGTATTCTGGCCTCGGTGGCATGATTCCCAGACAAAATCAGTGTTGAATAAATCCATGACTTGGTTTATTATCATGAGGTGATATTTTGAAAAGGTTTAGTAACGAGGTGAGCGCAAAATCTATGAATGAGCACTTATGTATTGTGGTTCCTTTTTTCCCATAGAATAAAATCAAAGCAACGTTCAGTAAAATAAAAGTTTATTTTAGTGTTGATTGTTAAAACAAGATATATATAGAAGTAGTTGAGATTTTATTTTGTTAGTTTTCAAAATTTGAAAATGAAACTGCATCTGTGCTCTCTGATGTGATAAATGGTAAGAAAGAAGAATTCTGAATCTCTTAACATCAAACATCAGACCATTTCACTTAGACCCGCACTGCCAAGCCTGTCTCTGGAGTTTGGGCAGAGGTTGATGAGGGGTGTTTGTGCGTAGATGCACTCTGGCTCACTGGCGTTATAATTGGCACTAAGTTGCTCACAGCAGGGGAGCAGGGGATTGAGAAGCCAAGTTCACTGACGAAAAATATAATAAGTTGAGTCACTTTAATGTTAATGTTTTGGTGAGTCCACTATTAGGAAATCACTAAACAACAACCCCAAGTCTCCTGTATCGTCATGTGGACTGTTAGCATTATATTTAAGTCTTTAGATTTGGTCTTGTTTGTGTTTGAATGACCACAGTGCAACCCAATAAGGGGGGACATCTGATGGACTGCTCATTGCAAATGACAGTGTAAATATGCAAATTGACAAAATAAATTATGCATGACAAAGTTGTTTTTTATAATGATGTATGTAATTTGTAATTTATAATTTACAATATTAGAGTGAAAGTATACGCTTATTGGAGAAGACGATACAATTGACAGGATGGACTAGTTACTCTGTTAGGTTGCTTCTAGTCTGGATACAAAATGAAATATTGGTTGGGCATAGAGGCATAGAGGTTCTATATGGAATCCTGTGGCACATTTGCCCACGGATGTTGCAGCTGGGTCTGTAGATCCTGCACACTCATAGGTTGAAAAAGCTGGTGCCTCAGCTCGTTCCAAAAATGCTTGTTTGGCAATATATTTGGTGACTAGTCATGCCAAGGAAGTGTTACAATCTAGTGAATACATTCCTGGGAAACACTTGCTGTGTGTGGGTGAGCATTATCCAGCTGAAAAATGCCAGTTGGAAGCCCTGCCATGAGAGGAAACACGTGGCCACAAGATTTCCTGCACACATTGCTGATTTGTTAGTGTCCCTCATATTACTTCAATGGGTGATGACTGACTTATATGCGATGGCTCCCCAAATCATCACAACAAAAGATAATGCAGGCAGAATTAATTTGTCTGGATATGGTCCAGGTGGAGGCAGGGATGTATAGTAAAGATGCCACCTATGGCTGGATAGACAATGAAACTGTTTACTTTACTGTTAGTTACTAGTGTTAGCTTGTTTCATTGTTTAAACTTGTTAGCAGATCAAAATGATCATTTTTACTGGTAGTCTGAGTGAGCCTTCTCTACTGGTGAACCCATTCACTATGTGTCCATGCCATAATGGTTCAACTGCACCCAACACCTCCCAACATCCAGGTGAGATGGTGGGCCATTTGTCGAAATGGCCATCTTGATTCTCTCAGTGCAGTGCCTCATCTCATAGACTTGGTCATAGAACCATGCCTAGCAATCAACAGTCTTTTAAAAATCGGTTCACTATCCAAATGTAGCCCCTGTGTAGAGAAGCAGGATAAGCACTTCTATGCCATCTAGTGGAAAGATCCAGTTTCTAAGGAGACCACACCTATATATATATTTACAAATCTGCCTGAGACATAACTACATGGCAGTTTTTGCAGAAATCTGACATCTTCTATGTTTTTTTAATGAGTGTATCTAGAGTACACTGTTATATACGTTATACACTAGTATAAAGGTCACAGAGTTATCTATAATGGACTAGTGGACTTAAGAACAGCTTATATCTCAGTGTAATAAGAGAACTGAACACTACCCAACACTGAAAGATTATCAGTTGCCCACTGCCCTGTCTAGAGGACCTGTTCAGCTCCGACTGCCTCAGCACGCCAGTCAACATCCTGACCGACCCATTTCACCCTGGAAATCATCTGTTCAAACTGCTGCCCTCTGGCAAGTGCTTTAGGTCTATCCCATCTCAGACGAACTGACTAAAAAACAGCTTTTACCCCAGAGCTGTAAAAGAGCCGAACATTTCCAAACACACACTCTGATTGACTCCCATAGATCACGGTACACTGCTCTAATGTGACTAATGCTCTTGTTCCCATGTGACAACATATATTCTATTTTGTGCAATATATCCAAGGAACGTGCAATAACATATGCAGTTCCTTATAGGTTTTATAATATAGTGTTATAGTCTTATTGTCTATTTTTGAGCTTTATTTAATTACTTACTTATATTTACTTATATTACTTATGTTTACTTATTGAAAGCACAGTACTGTTGGATTGCTGATGAATTTCGTTGTACACTGTCCAATAACAATAAAAGCATCTTATCTTATCTTATCTTATCTTATCTTATCTTATCTTATCTTAGTACAATATCTTTTCTCAGTATAATGCTCACTAAAATTAGGGGATACTTCAAAATAAATTATCCCATTATTAAATATCCCCTAATCTTTGTGAGTAGTGTAGTATCTAATGCATTTGTAAGTCATTATTTCATTATTTAAAGGAGTAATTTGTCAGAAGTCACAGTCTCCAAATATTTCTTGTAGCAACAGTAGTTTGTGTTTTCCTTTTGGATTCCGCTCTCTCTCTCATGTAGAAAGCTTGTATTGTAAAATGGGTCACCTTTCAGGCTCACTGAGATTTACCTGTGATACGATGACTGTAAAATCAACAAAATGTAATTTGACCAAGGTGCCAAAGTATTTGCATACAACTGCATAATTCAATATCTTGAATTATTGCAAGATATGTCTAGTCATTCATACCTCATAAAATTCATTTAAAGGTTTTTTTTCTCAAGTCATCATACTTCACGTGGACTTTCCACTGCCAATTGCGTTTTGGAAAGATGGATGTTGAAGCTTTTATAATCCAGTTCTAATGCTACCCTGAAGATATATTACAATGAAACCTGGTTTCTACACTATAATGACATTTTTTTAGAATTGTGCTCTTCCAACTTTGCGGCATCAGTTTTGAAAATGTGTTGTTCTTATTTCTGGATGGGAAAGCACAAAGCAAGTCAAAGACTTTTGAAGTTTAGTCTAAACGTATTTGACAACATGCATAGAACGCTGACTTTAACCTAGTCCGGTCTTTCAGATGCTTTACATTTGGACTGCAAGCCAGTGGTTAACATGCAAAATCGTTGCTGTATCTAATGGCCTTGTAGCCTAATAAAGGTCAATACATACATGTTACAAAAAAAATATTTCCATATTAATGCCCATTGTTGTCAGTATAAGGTCAGGTTGTTGAGCGTCAATAAAACTTTTCACATATAGCGGAACCTTGGAATTTGAACTCTTCTTTAGTCAAATTTGGATATTGGATGGGAGTGGTCTGTTAAATTTTTCTTGCATTTAAATGCAAACAACATTGTAACTTAATAAATTGGTATTACCCAGCCTCAGGGAGGTTCCACTGTATACTCATACATTCACTGCTAACATGCTGTGCACTATCAGTGTGTCTATAGAATTTGAGTATTGTCTAGCCACAGCAACCTATATTTGCATTCGTGCTGGATATCAGGAATGGCAGAAAGTGGAGTTGACTGCGAAGAGCTGATATTAAATGTTTTATTTTTTACTAGGGGAAATGCACTGATAACGGAACACTAGGGCTATGCAAAGAAATAATTAAAACATTTTAGTCCAATCTGTTTAACCAGACAAAAAAGTTGGTCTGTTCAACTAAAAAAAAACTGTTTTTCAAACTGTATTACAGGAAGAAATGCTTAAAACTATGCAAGTAGCAGTGAAGCTATGTTTGTGTTTGGTTTTTAAATGTCCAGATGAGTGCACAGTTGATTGTCCACTGACAATGTGACTGGAGCATGAGGAGGAATAAACCCTGGTAATTAGATGGTCCTGGAGGGATTGAGATACACATACTTATGGCTGTTCACTGAGTTACAACAGTGGACTGCTGGGTGGTGTCCAGGTTCTGATAAATTGCCCAGCAGGTGGCCCCGGCAAAGCAAGAAGCAGGCAAAATGGATTCAGGTGGATCAACATGGGCATGGGGCACTTAAGATTCTCAGACCCAGGTTGGTGTTTGTGTGTTTGTTTATTCAGTTTATTTGCTATCAGCATTAGAGGCCATTTCACAAGGTTACATCAAAGCCAATGTGTATGTATATATATACTAGCTTTGATATATACACACTATATATATATACACACACACACACACTCAAGTCAATACCACTTTAGTGTAATCAATTAACCTAACTCGCATGTCTTTGGACTGTAAGAGGTAACCGGAGTACTCACTCAGACACTGGGAGGACATGCACACAGAATGAACATGACAAAGCAGACAGGTCAAACATGACCACAGACTTGCAAGTCTAACCAAAAGCCAGAGAAAATAATTATGTTTTAGCCAGAGTAGAAGTCTGGCACATAGTCTGATAGTGGAAACATGACCTGAGAGAACAAACCAGCACATACCTCGAGCATGAGAGGCACGACAATAGAAAGTTGGATGATCAAGTTGTAATTTAATTGTCTGCCCATGTGAGCTTGAGAACATGCTGGCAAAACCAAGGAAGACCCAGCGATACCTCAGGGTTGCAAAGCAGATACAGAGAGACTGTGTCATGTGAAGGGTACAGACAGAGCTATTCACTGGAATGGCCCAGTGAGTGATGTTTCCAGAATCCAAAGGATGTTGAAGTAGAAGTTGCTTGGGATTGTTTAATCCACAAGACTGCAGCCTCTACTTGACAGAGTCCCTGAAACGTTTACCATCAAATAATGTCTCATTACAATATACACCTCTATTTTAAGTGTCAGAGCTGCTTTACAGCATTTGCTAGAGAAATGTGTGTGGGTCCATTTACAATTTCACAACTGTTTGTGTGTTGGTGGGATACTGAAATGCAAATTTAGAACAGATGTAATGAAAGCCTCTGCAAGAAAGCTGCTCTGCCTCCCTCTCTTCTCTCATCCACTGTCAGTATGATAAGTTCACGTGCTTTTAAATAATGCAACACACACTCACACTCTTGTGCTGTCAAGAAGGGAGACACAATCTGTCATTTCGGGGGGGGGTATCCTTGAAAATTGTCTCACAGGGTTCAAATATATTGCTAAATAGCACAAGGTGGTACATGAACCCACAGACACACATTAAAACAAACATCCACACATATGCACTTATCTCATCAGCGCAGAGCTTTCTCGCTGCTTCTATCAATCTCTATATAAGCTAAGATACCAGCTGGGAAGCTTTGTTCATTTGGAAAAGTTTTGCATTTGCAACTAATCTGTTCTTGGTTTTTGTGCTTGCCAGCTTTTAGCTATGTAGCTTACTTGGATATGAAAGCTTAATGAGAATGAGGCCGAGAAAACAAAAGAAAAATACATTTTGTTCTACAATGCAGCAGAATGCCACCTCTCCTAATACAAATTAAGCCTAGTTCTTAGTAACAAATCATTGTAAGGGAATAATTACAGTTATTCACACCATAATTGAGTTGCTCTCCTCTTAGGGCAGTTCCATCCATCCTGTTTTGCAGCTAAAAACATAAAATAGCAGGCCACATGATATACTCTTCCAATTGAGTTGGCTTGCTTTTTTCACAATATTAGGACTGGTGTGAGAATCGATTCTGCTTTGCTGCTAAAAACTTAAAACAGCAGGCCACATGATATACTCTTCGAAATTTGCATTTCTACCCAAATATTTTATAGCCAGGTCTCAAATCCAACTGAGCAATTTGCCCTGATAAGAACCCAGAGGAAATTATCTGGGTGTAGGCGTGTGTGTGCTTGTGTGTAAGTGAGAAAGAGGCACAGGAAAGTAGCATGGACAAACAGCCATGCGTATACGCAGCCAGTGGTAACAGAGTTGCAGAGGAGAGCTCAGACGCATAAACTGTGATGAGTGTGAGTTAAAGCATCCCTCAATCCCTCACAGCATCTCACCCCTGTAAACAGAGTAGCATGCTCATATATCCCACATGTGAAAAGAAAACAATTTCATGCAGACTAAGCCATTGGCAAGGAAATGGATAAACAGGCATTTTCAATTCTAATCAGAAACACATATGAAGTGTGGCAATATGGAAGCTATTCTATACCTGTGAAAGTGAAATATTCAGTGTATAACACATTCAGTCATTTAAAGTTTTAGGCTCAGCAGAGAAAGAATTGAGTCAGGATCATGTGTGCTGCCCCAAGTGGATATATTTTTCATATTGCCTTTTTAATCCACAGGGGGATGTTCTTCTTCTTTTTCTATATTTTTTGTGGCCTCACAGTATAGCTCAGCAAAAATGAAAGCTTTCCAGTGCCACAAATGTAGTCAGTTTATGATATTCCTCTTTTTTCACTTTGCATTGCAATTCTTTTACACTTGCTTCCAGTGTTGGGTTCCTAATCTTTAACTGCTTAGTTTAGTAGTGGGCAGCAGTGGCAGTGGTTACAGTGGCCTACTAAGCACATGTTAAGGGTTTGACATGCCATTTCATCTGAAAAGGATGGTGCCTAGCTGATGACACAGGGCACAAAGAGGAAACACTAGACAGGGTGCCAATCCATCCTAGGGCACATGCATTTCCACACTCATACACACATTCACATACTACTAAGGGCATTTTAGATTCACAAATTAACCCAAAATGCATGCTTTTGGACTGTGAGAGGAAACTGAAGTAAATCCACATGGTTAAAGGGAAAACATACAGACTACACACAGAAAACACCCAAGTCATTCCACCTGGGACTGAATCAGGATCTTCTCTCTGTGAGGAGGCAGTGCTACCCATTAAGCCACTGTGCCATCTTATCAAAAATATACAGGTATTAATTAAGATGTGGGTGCTTGGAAAACTGTAGGGGTCTTAAGTAATTTCAGGAATTTTATGCAAGGCCACAAGTTCAAGAAAGCATGCATGAGAATGTTTGGTGCAATCTCTGATACAGTAATCTATCTTTTGCTGAACTTTGAATGGATTAAGATAAAAAAAACACAGATAGTTGTTGTTTGTAATCATGCAAACATTGGCAGATCTCATGGTGAGCGTAATTGACCTTCTCATTAAAAAAGATCAAATATTTTAAAACAAAAGACATTTTCAGTCTAACCGATACGTCCTCTACAACATGAGGAGAATTCAGCCCTTTATTTCCAGGGAAGTCACCCAGGTGCTTGTCCAATCCAGTACTAAATTACTGCATGCTCTTTTGGCAGGTGTTCCCATGTGTACAATCAGACCCCTGCAACTGATTAAGAGAGCAGCAGCATGTCTGGTTTTCAATTTGCCCAAGATTTCTTATGTCACCATACTGCTGCGTTCTCTTCACTGGCTTCCTGTAGTTTCCCTCATCAGATTCAAAACCCTGACGCTCGCCTACAAGGCCAAAAGTGGAGCAGCACCATCTTACCTAAAGGCTCTAACCAAACCACAATCTGTAGCAAAACCTTCCATCATTCCATCCTTTTGCCTGAAAAAGGGCTTATTAAACTATTAAAAT
>JAVSBV010013897.1:0-12409 GCA_033117975.1 Parotocinclus spilosoma
AATAGGATTTGTTTCGGTACTTTAGGATTTGGTCCAAATAAGCGGCTGGTCCCATTAACCGGTGGTCCAATTAACCGAATTCTACTGAATGTGCTAAACATATGCAGTGGTACCTCTGTTTTCTTAATTAATTTGTTCCAGAAGGAAGGTAGAGTGCCGAAGTTTACGAGTTCCACCATTTCTTTGCCCATAAGGATAATGTAAACTAATGTAATCCATTCAAGGCGCCCATATATTCTCTGAGGTGATGCTGGTCTAAACACATTGACATGAACAAGTTGTTATTCCAGGCCTTATCATCACCATGCTTGCAAGCATGGTTGAAGACATGACTGTGTTATAAATAGATCCCTAATAACAAATTTTTACATATTGCATTCTAGTACCTACACAGACTAAATAAGAAAGAAGCAAAACAGTAAAGAGATTAAAGGCAAGCTGTATCTTTGATTATAAATAAATTAAGTACTGTCGTGTTTAGTTAGCAAGTGCAAATAATAAGAGGAGATGACATTACTCTCCTTAAAGTGTGGCGAGAACCAAAATTACAGCCGAGATATTACTTACAGCAACTTAAGCAATTGTATAGAACAAGCATGCTTCGAAATGCAAGGTTTGTGCTTCAAAAAGACTCCTGCCTGTCTTGAGTTTGCATGTTCATCTCATGTGCATGGATGTCCCCTCATTCCAAAAGATGTGTTAGGTCAAATGGCTTTTCTAAAGTATCCCAGTGTTAAGGACCATGTGTGTGCCTGACACTAACCCTGCAATGGACTGATGCCCAGTCTATGGCTGGTACCTGCCCAGCACCCTGTGCTGCCATGAAGGTTGTAGCTCTTCGCAACTCCGAATTGCATTAAAATTAGAATGTAGCATGTAAATGCACAAAATTAGCAGGTAGCATGTAATTGCAAAAGTGAAAGTATGCTATACAGCCTGGGCAAACAGCCATGCTCTAATTTTCAAAAACTTAATTATCTCTTATTGTCATGCACGTTTCCACAGCAAATTCAAACATGCAATTACTCTTACAGCCATTTAACCAGAATGTCAGGACAGGCAAAACAAAAGTTATGAGTAATTTTAATTGGGAACAATAAAAATATTGAGGTAAGGGCATCATCGTCTTTTCCACAATTTTCCCTGGTGTTAACGATGTTGCCCAGGGGAATTAATTTCTGCAAAATTAAGGCAGGTGGCCAAACCAATTACGTTAATTAAAAGGCTTTATGTGGCGCTCATAACCCAGAAACACAAAACTAATAACTAACTTCAAGATAAAAAGTACAAAGACAGTGAGTAATGTGATTAGCTTACACTGGTGCTAAAAAATCTTAAATTAGGTAAAGGCAGTTACAGTGTGTACGGAAAGTTCAGACCCCTTTAAATATTCACTCTGTTTCATTGCAGCCATTTGCTAAAATCAAAAAAGTTTATTTTATTTCTTAATGTACACAGCATCCCACCCTGACATGGCCATAAGTATTCAGACTCTCTGCTGTGACACTCATTTAACTCAAGTTGTTAATTTCTTCTTATGCTTCTTGAGATGATTCTACTCCTTCGTTGAAGTCCAGCTGTGTTTAATTGAACTGATTGAACTTGATTAGGAAAGACACACACCTGTCTATATAAGACCTCACAGCTCACAGTGCATGTCAATGCAAATAAGAATCATGAGGTAGAAGGAACTGAGTTGTGGCAAGGCACAGATCTGGCAAAGGTTACAAAAAATGTCTGCAGCACCCAAGGTTCCTAAGAGCACAGTGGCCTCCATAATCCTTAAGTGAAAATAGTTTGGGATGACCAGAACTCTTCCTAGACGTAGCTGTCCAGCCAAATTGAGCCAGTTTAACTTTCTCACCAACAGAGCCTTGGTGAGAAAGTTAAAAAAAGAACCTGTAGCCGAGCTCCAGATATGCAGTAGGGAGATGGGAGAAAGTTCCACAATGTCCACTATCACTGCAAGACGATCTGGTCTGATGAGACGAAGATTGAACTTTTTGGCATTAATTCTAAGCAGTATGTGTAGAGAAAATCAGGCACTGCTCATCACCTGCCTTATACAATCCCAACAGTGAAACATGGTGGTGGCAGCATCATGCTATGGGGGTGTTTTTCAGCTGCAGGGACAGGACGACTGGTTGCGATTGGAGGAAATATGAATGCGGCCAAGTACAGACATATCCTGGAAGAAAACCTACGGCTGGGCCGAAGGTTCACCTTCCAACAAGACAATGACCCTAATCACACATCTAAAATAACAAAGGAGTGGAACAACTCTGTGGTCATTATTAACTGGCCCAGCCAAAGCCCTGACCTAAATCCAACTGAGCATGGCTGTCTACCAACGTTCACCATCCAACCTGACGGAACTGGAAAGGATCTGCAAGGAAGAATGGCAGTGAATCCAAATATTAAGGTGTGAAAAACTTGTTGCATCATTCCCAAGAAGACTCATGGCTGTACTAGCTCAAAAGGGCGATTCTACTAAATACCGAGCAAAGGGTAAATACTTATGTATTTACCATGTGATATTTCAGTTTTCCTTTTTTAATAAATTTGCAAAAATGTCTGCATGTCTTTTTTATTGTCAGGATGGAATGCTGAGTGTACATTAATGAGAAATAAAACGAACTTTTTTTACTTTAGAATATGGCTGCAATAAAACAAAGAGCGATACATTTAAAGGGGTGTGAATACTTTCCGTACCCACTGGATAGCAGTATGGCATTTTAAACACAGCCAAGCCTTAACCAAAATTACACCTATATTCTAGTTACACCCAATAGGTATGGGCATCTTTCATGTAGTTTTATTAAGTAAAAGTCCTCTAAGCACAGTGCTGTGGAAAAGTCTTTTCATATATTATGTTTTTAAGATTTTGCTTCGTTTGTTTCTTTATTTTTTTGATTCTTTATCAACTGCAGAAAACAGTCCATCTGTTTCTCTAAATACTTTGTCAGTCAATTTTACTCTTGGTAAGGACCCCCAAATGATCAGCACAGATCAGATACTATTTGAATCATTCCCAGCACTGCAGTGACACTGATGTGGTAATGGTGTGTTAGCGTGTGTTGAGCTGATAAGATCAGACACAGCAGTGCTGCTGGAAATGTTTTTCACTTTATTAGAAACATCCACCTTATTACTCCACCTTGTGGATGTAAATCTAGAGACAGTAGCTCCTTTTTGTTGCACATTTTGTATTAGTCATTACACAGACATTTTGTATTAATCCTCTAAACCTTCATGAGTGCTCACAGTTTGCTGCTGGTGCTGGTGCTACAGGGTGCTGGTGGCTGAACATATTTACTGGTGGGCCATTTTTAGTCCAGCAGTGACACTGATGTAGATTACAACTGTAGCATTACTGCTGTGTCTGATCAACTCATTGTTAGTGTAACACACACTGACACCACATCAATGTCACTGCAGTGCTAAGAATGATCATCCATTCAAATAGAACGTAATTTTTTGCTGGTCACCCATGGCTACTGACCATTAGAGAACAGAGTAAATGGTGCTCTTGTATGTATGAAAGTATGTAGAGAAACAGATGGACTACAGTCTGTGATTCTAGAGATACAAAGTGCAGTGACTAAAACATGGAATGCATTAGACTTCTACAAGGTACTGTATAAGGTGCAGATTGTGGGACTTGCACATACACTGATAATTTGAGTCAACTGAGACAAATAAGGCGTAACAATAGACTGCATGTGGCATGGCGCATGAAGCAAAAAGGTAATGAACTGGAAACCCAGCGCATATTTGAACACAGCTGCACACATTTAATTTTTTTACTTTTTGGTTGTATTTTTGAATTGCAGGCCTCATCTTTTATGCTTTTGTCACACTTCTTGACAACCAAGAGGTTACTTCTGATGGTTGTGCTCAAGAGGAGGAAGCTCGTAAATCAGCCTACAAGAAATTAGCTTGTCAGTTTCGTCTGAATATTACTGATGAAGGTATGTATCAATTAATACGAATATATCTAATTGCAATTGTAATTGTTATACAAATTTAACCAAGAGTTTGGTCATGTTTAAATCTTGCTATTCTTTCTGTAGCAGATCAATCTATTAAAGCAACAGTCTTGGAACGATTTTGTGCATGTGATAACCCGGCACCAGAGGAGCACATATTTCAGCAGGACGACAAGTTCTTCTGCAAACTCCAGCTCAAATCTGTCACCTTTCATGACAAATGTAACTCTTACTGTCTATATAAACAGTTACATTCCAAATTGTTTTTTTTATTTTAAATAGAGCTTTAAAATAACCAAACCATAGCAGAATTAAAATGATCACTATTCAGAAAAAGTTAGAACGCTGTGGAAAGTGCATATATAAAATATTAAATGCTCCTTACATGTATGAACCCAATATATTTAATGTTTTTACTTGATTTTATTTATGGCTAGTAATAAGATACTAAATGTATGATGTGTTTATAAACAGGTGGAGTCAACGAGTGATTATAACCCCAAACCCCTTACCATAACAGACTCTGGCTTTTGGACTGGTAGTTGTTAACAGTCTGGAGGGTTATTTTTGTCTTTGGTCTGGAGCGCACAATGTCCATTTTTTCCCCAAAAGGGGCTAGAATACTGATCTGGCCACAGTACATGTGACCACAGACCACTGTGTGATTGTATGTCTTAGATGCCTTCTAGCCCAGCGATCTAAAACATATGGTGATGTGTGCTCAAAACAAAGATGAAAAGGATTGCCCAGACTATTATCAGCTTTAAGTCCAAAAATCCAGGGTATGGATTTGTGTCAGTGCCCTTGGCAAAGGTTGTTTTCAGTTCTGTGATGGTAGCGTTAGAGCTGCGATAGAGCAACATTGAATTACTTCAAGGTGATATATTTTCCAGGGACGTCCATGCATTTATCAGCAAGACAACACAAAACATGCTAGTCAGAAAAAGTTAGTTCTGAAATGTGTAAATTTCTTGCAGTCTTACTAAAGGAGCATTGTTTTGAAACATTTCAATAATTGTCTCACACATTTGTTGATAAACTGGAGAACAAATGAAATAAGGTTGACCAAAGAAGACATGAAATATCTCAGGTTCATACTGTCTACAATTAAATAAAAGTCAGGAACACTTTTTAAATTGCATTTTCTATACTCATTCTTTTTCTGATTTGGGTTTGTACTTTTATTTTATTAATAATCACTATAGGTTTGTTAGGTGAACTATGTTAATCCATCACTGACACTTTATGTAATCATTTAGGTGGCTTCAAAAAGAAGAAGCAAGCAGAACAGCAGGTGGCTAAGGTTGCTTTGGAAAATCTCTCAGAATTGTTGAATTGCCATTCTCTGGATAATGTTGAAAACTACAAAGGCCTTCTAAAAGAACGCCTAGAAGCTCTTGGTCTAAAAGAACCCCACTATGATATCAGAGAAGTAGGCATGAGAGAAGAAGCAGAGGGTCCTCTCACTGTTGGAGATCATCCATACTGTGAGTTTTACTTTATTTGTAATATGAAAATGTCAAATTACACAAAGTGCTGAAAGAGATATGTTTAATGTCTTATAAATATCAAAATGTTGTCTTCTCTTATTTGATTTCGACGTGATTGGTGACAAGCTTGCTCAGATTCTGAAGTATCCAGCACCAAAATCATTAGCAAGAATGCTAGCCTTCAGCCCAAGCGCAATGTGGTGCAGAAACTACCTAAAACAAACCCAGGCAATGCAGATGCATGTTCAGTGACAGAACCCCATGAGATCATCTTTCAGGAAGTACCAAGAAAAATTCTCAGAATGGACAATACAGGTACACAGTGATTTGTTATATGTCAGGAATAGCCAGGCTTAGCTGGTATGGAACAGTGAGCCTGCAAGTTCTTGTTTCGGCTTGTTGAATTTGTTTGTCTTAATCTTTAAACGACTGGTGAGTTGCTGCTTAAATAATCTAAAAACCTGCGTACATGGTAATCAAAGTGCAAGACAGTTTTCAATTCAATTTCAAAATATTTTATACAATTTATATAATTTATATAATGTATACAGTTAAACTTGAAAACATATTTGTTATGTCAGAATGCAATATTTTAAATACACCATTTGATTTACCTTTAAAGCTTTGCATTTCAGGTAGTGAATTTTATGGCAGTGTGACAGTTTTCCTTGACAACCAAGAAGTAATTTCTGATGATTGTTCTGATCAAGAAGATGCCACTAACTCAGCATACAGGAAACTTGCTTATAATTTTGGTGTGAATGTTCTTGGTGAAGGTCAGTACAAGTACTTCTCTGAATTTTTTTAACACATTTCAAACATGTCTAAATATATTTCCTATGCAACAGGCAAGAATTTTAAGATGGCAGTCTTGGAACATTTTAAAAGTTGTGGTTTCCCACTTCCTACGGAAATCTCTGCTGATAAGGAGGGGAAGAAGCTCTGCAAACTCCAGCTAAGTGGGCCTTTCACCTTTTATGATAAAGGTAATGAATTTTCTCTCTTGTCTAGTTTAGTTAACCATTTAAGAAATCAATCCACACCCCATTGTAAACTGTTATTATTGAATTAATAAGTAACTAATGTTTTCAGTAACAAAAACAAACAACATTTAAATAAAAGTCACTTTATTGTCTATAAATGATTTCCATCAATCCATAAATTATTTTCAGCTTAATTCACATGGGGTCGTGGGGCAGCCGGTGCCCACCCGGCAACTCTGAGCGAAAGGGCAGGAAAATTCCTAGACATAGTGCCAATTCATTGTAGGGCACACACGCACACACACACACACACACACACACTGTCACACACTAAGGGGTCAATTTAGAGAAACTAATTAACATAACATGCATGCCTTTGGATTGTGGGAGGAAACCGGAGTACCCGGAGTAAACCCACACAGACTTCACACAGAAAGGACCATGGCTGCTCCACCTTGGGATTGAACCCGGGACCTTCTTGCTGTGAAGCACTGGTGCTACCCACCGAGCCACTGTGCTGACCTATATCAATTATTTTAATTTGTTTATTTAATGAGTTCATTTATTTATTTAATGTTATTTTTATTTCCACTTTTTGGCCCATCTTATTCAGGGATCGCAGAATTAGAGAAAAACAAGCATGCACCCTGTACTGGTTGCCAGTCCATTGGAGGTGTAGTCGGGGGTAACTTGTTGCAGTGCTAGGGGATAATTCCCCTCACTGGACTTCCCTCTCTCAGATACAACCAGTTGTGTCTGGATGGAAAGTCCATCCTGTCTGGAAGGGACTGCTAAATCACATTTTGAAAATCAGAATTAAAAAAGACTAATTAGATAAATGTAATTTTAAAAAGTGTCAGGGCACTCACAAGGCAAAGCAGTCTTACAGGCTATCCCACCACTTTTCAGCAGAAAAAAAAAACTTAGTGACCTCTGAAACTTTAATATGTTCCCATACTAACATACTAACTCTTAAATGTTGTTTAAAGATTTGTTTTATTGAACATATTTGTATCTTTCCCTTATATCCTATATATTTGATTTGTGATTTCTGATAACTATTTAGATGGCTCCAAAAAGAAGAAACAAGCACAGCAGCAGGCAGCCAAGGTTGCTCTGCAACATCTCTCTATATATTTAAACTGCTGTCCCCTTGATAATGTTACAAACTACATAGGCCTTCTGAAGGAATGCCTAGAAGCTCTTGGTCTTAAGACACCAGAATATGACTGTGTGTCAAATAAAGAAGTCTGTGAAGGAGCAAATGATCTTAGTACCAGTGGAGATAATTTACATGGTGAGTTTGACGTAATTGTGTGAAATTGTAAGAATATTTTTGGCCACATTGGCCACTATATAACCTTGAACAGAACATTACAATTTAAAATTGTTAGACTTTTGCTATTTATTATCTTTTCATGTGAACACTGTCAAAATTTCTGTAACTCTGCAGGATCTGACATGCAGGTCGAAAATTCCAGCCTTCAACCTAAGGACAGTCAGAATGTGCCTCAGGATGAACCTACAATCCAACCAATCAGTGATAAAAGGTCTCTAAACACAGAAACTCAGGAATCCTACTGTGCAGATACACCAAACACAGTTCCCAAGAAGGATTATGCAGGTACGCAGTGGTTTGCTACACATGCACAGCATATGCTATTACAGAAGCAGCCAGAAGGGAGTGCCACAAGCAAACCGACGGTAACTTCAAGTAAAATGTACTGTAAACTTTGACAGTAGAACCATGAAGTGGCCAAATTACCATCAAACTCCATGGTAGAACTGTGAAATAATTTTACAATCATTCTATGAAATTTGACAGTAGATCCACGAAGGGACCAAATTACCATCAAACGTATAGTAAAACTGAACTTAAATGTGAAAATGTGAACGTTAACATTAAAACTGTCAATCAGTTTAATCAGTATTTTTTTTCTGGGATGTAAGAAAATATCTTTTACCAACTAAAATCTGAGTTTTTGTTTTTTACAGAGATTTACAAACTTCTGGAAGTTTTTTGTCTTAAATCTCCATCTGTAACAGTAGAAAGTATTGAGGTTGTAAATAAATTTAGCATCAGTGTGCACATCAACTTGGACCAGTTTACTTTCATTAACAACAACACTTACAACAACAAGAAAGAGGCCATTCGCAAAACTTATCTCTCATTTGGGACTGCACTGGGCATTTTGGAGTCAAATGCAGGTATCTTCCGGGGAAAAATTGATTCTCTCTAGCCATGATTAATTCATACATCTTATTGTTAAGGAGGGTAAATGTTATTAAATTCTGTATTTTGTGTTTCTCTCTGTTTAAGATGAAAGTAAGGCAACCATGTTGGTGAAACAGTTGTTTTCTCAGAAGAACTTAAAAAATCCAAAGGAAGATTTTAAGGATAACAAGTGTTTTCTTAATGATGTAACATACAATCTAGTCTACCATGGAGAAGGTGAGCGCTAGTCCTACATGCAATTGTTTATATGTACAGCAATGTAACCCATATTCATGTTTAGTCCATAGGTCTTGATTTAAGGCCAGTTCACGTAGTGTTTTTGAAGCATTTTAGATTTCAAGCTTATACTTCACACAGAATATACTTTAACCAATGTAATAATACACATTAGGATTCCACATTTTCACACCTGTCATATTTGTAGATTACTTAAAGAGTAATCCAAGTTGCACAGTCCAACTTTATATATACTCAATGAAAATACATATTAGATTGCTGCAAAACTCAGCATGCAGTTACATCGCAGGCAGATGTAAATGATTGCAGGTGTGGTCTGTTTAGACACTGCGTCAAAAGAAGACATAATAAGGCTCTCTTTTGGTAGTGTATCCTCCACACTCATAGTTTGCAAAAGCTGGTGTAACCGTTGGTCCCATAAATGCTCAATTGACAATAAAACTTGGAGACTGGGCAGGCCAAACAATTGTAGCAATTTGGTGGAGAAATTCCTGGCAAGGAAGAAAGAATGCAAGTTGGAAATCCTCCCATGAGAGGCAACACGTGGCCACAGGATGTCCTAAACATATCTGTTTTAATTTCCCCTGATACCATTACTAGGGGAGACGGACTGTTGAATGTGATAGTTCCCTCGATCATCACACCAGCAGATGGGACAGTGTTCCACTCCACAACACTGGAGAGATTGAAGCGCTCACCATGAGGGTTACCTATTTAAACTCAGTAGTAATCGGATCTTAGAAAAAAATATACCTGTCCAAAGACAATGCGGTCTTAGTCCATAGCAGTCCAAATTTTTGTCAACAGTACCACTGTAACTAATGAGAGAGTGGCTGGGCATCATCATAATGAATTTCCCAGGGATGTGAGACAGGGGTATGTAGTGAAGGTGTGACATGGGTCTGGTGATGGAAAACAACATTTGTGGGAGCCTATTGTGCTTGTGGGTGGATCATACGATCATCTCTACTGGTGTTCTGTCTGGGCCATCCAGAGCCTGTTTGCTGAGTGTGCATGCCCGCATCTAACCACTGCTACTTATATGGCCGGCAATATGTCAAAACTGTTTATAGCTGTATATGTGTAGGTAAAACTGAGTTAATTAAAGATTTATCTTTACCACAGGCGCCACAGAGGATGAGGCTAAGCAGGATGCGCTACAGAAAGCCCACTGTGCTATACCTTTGCTCTTTGCCCTCAAGGCATTGCCCAAATGCAGCAGCATTAAGGAAACAGAGGCTCAGATTAATAACTTACTAAGCACAAAAGATCAAAAAGGACTAAGTTACTCTGAAAAGCCTACCCTTCAAAAGATCTCTGTTCAGCTCCAGTTCAAGGATTACTCTATGGAGAGCACAAGCCAGATGACCAAAAAAGAAAACTGCAATCTTCTCAGTAAGCGCATTTTGGGTCTTCTAGGAGAAGTCACAGGTAAGAACCGTGGCACAAGACAACAGAGCAAAGACATGCTTTGTATACAAACTACAATTAAGTTAGAAAAAATAACAACTATCTTAATATACCATTCTTCTCAATTGCTTAATTTGGTGGGGCGTTAATATCTAGAAAGTGTCATGGTTGTTCCAAACTTTGTCAATTTAAGAATTATGGAGGCCACTGTGCTCTTGGGAACTTTTAGTGCAGTTTTTTGTAGTTTTCTACAGATATGAGCATCCACACAATCTACAGGCAGTTCTTCCTTATGGCTCAAGTTTTGCTCTGATATGTATTGTTAGCTGTGAGACGTTAGACAGGTGTGTGTCCAATCCATGTCCAGTCATGTCCCTGAAATTAATACAGGCTGACTCCAATCAAGGTTTACAAACATCTCAAAAATTATCAACATAAATGTTAGCCCTCCAGAGCTAAATATCAGTTGTACTATAAAAGGTCTAAATGTTTATGTCCATGTGAAATTTATTTATTTTTATTAAGAAATTAGCAAATATTTCTATAATTCTGTTTTCATTTTCTCATTGTGGTTACTGAGTGTATTGATGCAGATTGATGTAAGAAACCTTTTTTGTATTTTAGCAGCTTAGCAAAATGTGAAAAACTGACAGGGTCTGAAGAATTTCTTAATGCACTATGTATTCATTGCATTAATTCATTATGCTCCTTACTTGTACTGATCTCTTGAGCTGTGTTTAGCAACAGCACTAACCACTGAGCCACTGTGCTGCCCAAACTTTAATGCCAGAAATGTTATATGATTGTTAATATGATTATTATGTCTCTTTAAAGATTACTTTCTGATTTTTGCAGACCCAAATGCTGTATCTTTCAAACAATGCCTTAATGAATGGTTTATAAAGAAAAATCTGCAAAATCCAGTGTTTGGAAACACAGAGAATGCCCAAGGATCAAAAGTTACATTTTCTGTGAAAATGTCCTGCTCCCATTCAGGTAAGAACAATGCAGTAGTTACAATAGCTATTTAACTATTTTTCCTTTTTTACAATGTTTTTCATTTTGCAATATTGATTGTTTTTCAGACTGGGTAGACAGTACGGGAGCAGCAATGGAACAGCTGATCAAGAAACTCAAAAACAGATTTCAGTTTCTGACAGATGAAGGATTACCGTGAGAGTTCACTATTTGGAATGATATACAGTGTTCCCTTGTTTATCGTGGAGGGTATGTTGCAGGACCACCCGTGATAAATGAAAATCTGCGAAGTAGGGACGCTATATTAATTTAAGTATTTATACACTATTATAGCCATAGAACTTGCAGAACATTTGCGTGACATCGCAGGGCTTGAATGAATTCAGTCTATAATGAAACTTTCACAAACAGTGAACACAACACCACAGACAAAAACTTGTCATGTCAGCAAGTAGCTTAGGTGGGCGATGCTCTAGTCTTACTTCTCGTTTTTGGTGAGTATTCATCCACTATGTAAATACGCTATTTACTGTAAATCGTAATATTTAAGGATTTATAACATTCCTTTATTGTTAAAATTTTATATTTTTCATATATTTTATAAGTTTTGTGATTTTTGTCCTTGTAAAATTCAATCAAATTCATGTATATGTATACGTTAACTATACCACACGTACTACGCATGTGCAGATTGAGTTACGCAAAAACCCGTGAAACAGCGAAAATCCGTGATATATTTTTTCCATTAATATTTTTTGAAAACCCGCGATGCACCGAGTCCGTGAAAGGTAAACCGCGAAGTGACGAGGGAACACTGTATTCAAATGTTATTAGCAGGGCTCTCAAGTTTTTAAGTTTGGTGGGAGTGAGATTATTTTTTTGGGGGGGGTGGGGTCACCCATTGACCCATCGACCCATCGGCTCATTGACCCTCCAGGAGTGTGTTCAACTTGAAAGAGAACAAGTTTGATTTGATGAAATTTCACGGTTTATTGTATGACATATAATCACAAACAAGTACAGGCAAGAAGAAAAACAAACAAAACAAAAACACAAATTTATCCCCACTGAACAATGGTGGATATT
>JAVSBV010013945.1:0-12407 GCA_033117975.1 Parotocinclus spilosoma
CACAGGTGGACTCCATTTAAGCTGTAGAAACATCTCAAGGATGATCAGTGGAAATAGGATGCACCTGAGCTCAATTTGGAGCTTCATGGCGAAGGCTGTGAATACTTACGTAAATGTGATTTCTTAGGGTTTTTTTTGTAATACATTTTCAGAACTCTCAAAAAAACTTTTTTCACATGGTCATAATGGGGTATTTTTCTTTACCTAAATAAAAGCTTAATAAAATAAAAAAACATTAAAAAACATGATAAGAGGAAGAACAAAGTGTAAATATATAACAAAAAACAAATGATGCAAGCTCTCTGAACTGCATTATCTCTGAGATATTGTAATAAAGTCTGCTTGCTGCTTTAACCAAACAACTTGAATTCTGAGTTCTTCCCTCTTGAGGAACAGTTCATCTGTTAGTTCTTGGAAAACACCACAAAAGATTTCTTATCTTTTTATGTATTTATTTATTATTTTGCTTGCTTCTATTGGTGTAAAAAATACATCTACAATTTATGTAACAGTAAAGATGTAACAAAATAAAATTGTCTTTTAAGTGTTATGAAACCAATATGAAACAACATGCTGGCTTTCAGATACTGTGAAACATATCTAAGCTGGTGTATTTTTAACAGAAAGTTTGTTCTCTCTTTTTGGAAATGGTTGTTATACAATATTATTACAGCATTACCATAATTTTCATTATACAGTAAGATATAATAAATTTTGTATCATGGTGCTGTTAAGTTCTTGATTCAAATACATTCAATAATGGCTAGTTCACAAGAATTTGCTTGCCAGACGCTCTGAATCATTTAATATAGCCTATGAATAAATGGATTCAACATGGGGCTAATGTATTTGTAATGATGTCTCACACAGAAACATATATAGTATCTCACAAAAGTGAGTTCACCCCTCACATTTTTGCAACGAACTTATTATATTGTTTCATTGGACAACACTAAGGATATGACACTTTGATACAATGTAAAGTAGTCAGTCTTTCCCTCCCCACTATCATGTGTTTATTAGTGTTACAAGGTTTTAAGTGTGAATAGGTATCATGTGTATTAAATTGGGTCACTGGAAGTTCAACATGTCACCTTAAATCAAAGAACTCTCTGAGGAACAAAAAAGAATTGTGGCTCTACATAAAGATGGCATGGTCTATAAGAAGATTGCCAACACCCTGAAAGTATGCTGCAGCACAGTGGTCAAGACCATACCATGGTCTTGCCATTATCGACCAATGACGTTGAGTACACATGCTCAGTGTTATATTTAAAGGTTTGATATTTAGAATAGACGAGAGTGCTGCCAGCTTTGCTGCAGAGACTAAAGCGGTGGGGGTCAGAATATCAGGGCTTAGACCGTACACTGCACACTGTATCAAAATGGTCTTCATGGCTGTTGTCTAAGAAGGCTGTTGTCTGAAAATTATGCGTAAGAAAGCCTGCAAACAGTTTGCTGAAGACAAGCAGACTAAAGACATGGATTTCTGGAACCTTGGTCTGATGAGACCAATATAAACTTGTTTGGTTTAGTTGTCAGACATGTGCAATGGTAACAAAGTGAGGAGTACAAAGACAAGTGCGTTTTGCCTACAGTTAAGCATGGTGGTGGGCATGTCATGGTTTGGGGCTGCATGAGTGCTGTTTGGAGCTACAGTTCATTGAGGAAACTATGAATGCCAACATGTACTGTGACATACTGAGCATGATCCCCTGGGGCAGTATTTTAACATTATAGCAACCCCAAACACAACTCCAAGATGACCACTGTCTTGCTAAAGAAACTGATGGTAAAGCTCAAGCATGTCTCCAGACCTAAACTCTATTAAGCATCTGTAGGGAATCCCCTACAATTTAGACATAATGGCTGTGTTGAGTTATTCTGAGGGTTTAACAAATGTACACTGTTTTACAGGCTGTAGACTGATAACTGTGTCATATCTTCAGTGTTGTCTTATGAAAAGATATAACAAAATAATTACAAAAATGTGAGTGCTGTGTTCACTTTTGTGAGATACTGTACACACATTATTTTAAATTACACATTACCCAAATCTGAATTAAAGTTAGTAAAAGCACTATGCTGTTTCTGTGAAGCTGTGTTTGTGCTGCTGTTGCCTGTTTGCGGTGCACAAGTGTAACTGTGACCAAAACCGAACAATTATATGCAGCCTCCAGTCACTGATCAATCGGTACTTGACTCTCTATTTATTATTAACATCCAGAGTAATAAAAACCAAAGCATGGGTGAAACATGAGCCTCCAACTATGATAATATGTGTTTTGGAATGTGTTTTTCTCAGGATTTTTTAAAACAGGGATGACAAACTACTCATTTAGTCAATCATTTTGTGATAGATAGTTCCTTTTTTAGATAAAGGTGCAGATCCTAAGTTTTGGTATACAGTCACTTTGCATGCTTCCATTCCTTCCACAGTCACGTGATCACTTGAGTTTATGGCAGTGGAATCATGGTTTGATGAGATTTTGGGGTTCCTTCATGCTTGTGTCATGTGAGGGTTACACCTATGTGTCTGGCTTTCCCTTTTAGTTGTGCTGTAACAGCTAGAGCAGCTAGTGTCCCTGCTTGCTTAAGTAATCTTGCTGAGGCTCACCCAGAGAAGGAGGGCTCCCCATTTGAGTCAGGATCATCTCAGGATTATGTTTATTATTGATATATTGGGTTTTGACTTTTTACTGTTGCCACCCACTTGGTCTTTTGTTGCTCTACACAGAAATTGACCCAAAATATTGAATTGGATAAATAAGATTTAAATGTTTTATATAAAACTCAAACTAGCATTGCTGGGCGATGAAGATCATTCTATCTTCTGTGTTGTATTTTTGATAAAGGTATTAGCAGATAAATGTAAATTTCCAGACTTGATGCAGTTCATGACAAGCCTGAAAGGCTCTTAAATAGAAACAGGAATGACAAATATGTACAGCTAGAGATCTGCAATATGTAGACTTGTGAGTCCCTAGGGTGAAAAAAGTGAGAAAATCTGCTAAAAAAGAAATAAAATTATCATGCAGTGTTTGCTGTCAGAAACCACATAGTTTACCGCATAGGTCTTTATCAGGACAACTGCAGCTATTCTAAAATGTGCAAGATCTTAGTGCTGGGTGGTATATTAAGATTTTATTGTGCAAAATGCAACACATTAACAACAAATCTACCTTTATAAAGCTAAATTATGTTGCCCCTGGTAAGACATAACCTGAATAACGTGCTATAAAAATGGCTATTTTCACAACAAACACAAGGTTATAAAGATACAGGGTGGACATGCAAACTTCCCACGGAGTAGAGATTGAACCAAGGATCTCGTAGCTGTGAGCTGACTCTTCAGTGCAACCAATTCCACTACCAGTGGTAGTCTAATTACAAAACCAGTCCTGAACTGCTAAACTGGCATTCTGCCACAACTCTTGGAGCAACAGGCATTCATCAAGTCCCTCAAGTTTTTAAATGTCTCAAATTTTCTGACCCATGATGCTGAAACTGATCACTCTAGGTTACACAGTAAGTCATGTGAGAGAACACAGGGAAGAACATCTTAAGAGATCCCACTCCCACTGTGAGAAATATATTTTTTAATGAAATGCTGTTACTTACAAACTACATTTAAAATTATTCATGCAGGAACCTAGTGTGAGGTGGAAAATAGTATACAGCATACAACTGCTGTATTTTCAGTGGTACATACAGTAGAAGTACCAAGTCCATTTCAGTAGCACTGTACAATATTACAAATAAAAAGGAATTAACACAGAATCTCTTAAAATCATGTTATGGACTTCCCTCTTTAGATAGTAAAACCATTGGTTCAATAAATCCAACAGCTGTTTTAAGATGGCTGCAGTGTTCTGTTCTCTACAGCTCTTATTTCAGCAACTGTATGCTGTAGCATTAACATGGCCCTTCGCTGGAACTAAACCTAAGCCCTGTAAAACAGCCCTAGACCTTTATTAATCCAACAAATGTAACTGTTGTAACATGTGCAGAATGTGCTTTGGCATTTTCTTGCTGAGATAAACAGGGATGTCTTCGAAAAAGACGTTGCTTAGATGGCAGCATATTTTGCTCCAAAACCTGTATGTACATTTGAGCATTAGTGGTACCTTTACAGATGTGCAAGTTACAGATGACATGGGCACTAACACACCCCCATACCATCAGATATGCTGGCCTTTTAACTTAGCGTTGACAACATCAATCCGGACAGTCCTTTTCCTCTATGGCCTGGAGGACACAACGTCCATGATTTCTAAAAGCAATTTAAAGAATGGACTCATCAGACCAAAGGACACTTTTCCACTTTGCATCAGACCATCTCAGATGAGCTCAGGCCCAGATAAGCAGGCAGCATTTTTGGGGTGTTGTTGATACATGGTTTTTGCTTAGCATGGTAGAGTTTTAACCAGCACTTGTAGATGGAGCGATAAATTGTGTTTACTAACAATGGTTTTCTGAAGTGTTCTTTAGCCCATGTGAAAATATCCATTATTTTTAATGCAGTGCCGCCTGAGGGATCGAGGGTCACAGACATTTAATGTTGGTTTTCGGCCTTGCTGCTTATTTGCAGAGATTTCTCCAGATTCTCAGAATCTTTTGATGATATTATGGACGGTAGATGATGAAATCCCTGTATACTTTGCAATTGCAGGATGAAAAACGTTTTTCTTAAACTGTTGGACTTTTTGCTCATGCAGTTGTTCACAAAGTGAACCTCGCCCCATCCTGAGCCTTTTAGGGATGCTCCCTTCATACACAATCATGACACTCACATGTGGAATGTTTTAAACAGGTGTTTAAGTATTCCTCAACTTTCCCATTATTTTATTGCCCCGTACCAACTATTTTAGAACATGTTGTAGGCATCAAATTCCAAAATGAGTAAATATTTGTATATCTGTTTACATATTAATAGTGTATTCATCTAAATATGAGTTAAAAAAGATTTGCAAACCATAGTGTTAAACCATAGTGTAAATAAGCAAACTTATTTATTTTTATTTACATTTTACACATCTTCCCATTGGAATTGGGGTTGTAGAAGCCATTAGCTATCCTTCAGGAATGTTCCAGTCAACTCTTCTTGCGCTATTTAGTCAAGACTGGTACACGTTGTGAAGTCTAGCCATAAAGCCCTTATTTATTTAGGTGATCTTAATGGTTGAAATTCCCAGCCTTTATCACATCATTCTGTAAGCTTTTTGCCGTAACAAAGGTTTTTGTCAGGCCTCCTCCAATGTTTAAGCACTCTTACATTTCATTCAAGTTGAAGTAAATAAAGGGTTGTTTTTGAGTTATCACTGCACCTGTCTTGCTATAACCAAATTTCTAAAATACTACATCATTAATGTTCCTTGTACAGTTTCAACTGTTTAACTGAAACATCTTCAGCAAGAAGATGTTGCTGGAATATTGAAAGGTATAACTTGCCTAATTTGCTTTTGGGGGTTGAATATGTTTTATTGTATGTGACCACCGAGTGTAGCGTTATTAGGTTTGTGCACATTTATTTTGTACACACATATGCACATAGACCAAACCTGAATGTAAGAGATTAACCAATGATTTAAAATTACATTAATGTAAAGATAAACATAAGAATGACGAAACCTGCAAACATTTAGGCAAATTATGAACCAACAGACTGTATGCTACTGTTGTTTTAATGTCAGGCTGAATTAGCTCTAATAAATCTTCTGCATATATAAAAGCTTTGTCATCTTCATTTTAAACCACTTTTCAGGATGTTCTTGACGTTTTGATGTTGGCTTGCTATCTCAACCTTTCTTTACACACACTAAAGCCACAGGCTCCAGCTTGAGCAGCATGTGATTAAATGTTTGGTCCTGTGCTTTATATTGCTGCAATGCAGTCGAAAGTATTAATCAAACATTTTGTTGAGCAATTTCTAATTGCTCCAGGGGGACGCTGTCATATGTTTACATTTGACATTTGGTAAGCATGCCGTTGCCAAAGTCATACTGGAGTTAACTGTCATGTTATTGGTCCATTCATTTGTTTATTCATTTATTCATTCAGTTAGTCACTCATTCAATTTCAGAGCCCTGCATCGGAGGGCACACTAAAATGCACATTGTTTTTAGATAATGGTTTGAAAGACAGGGCATGATGGAGATTTATTTACATCACACTCACATGCCATTGATTGATTTATCCAGGAAAAAAAATATTTGATAGTAAAACTAGTAGAACTCCAAAAAGTTCAAAATTTTGATGGTAATTTGACCACTTCATTGTTCTACAGTCACATTTTATAGTACAACTGTAAACTTAGTTGACTATGAACTGACTATAAATTATTTCCCAGTTCTACTATACATTTTTATTGTAATTTGGCCACTTCATGGTTTTACTGTCAAATTTCACACTAGATTCTTTTCTGGGTATAGTAAACATCTGGCCTTCATTGTTGAATGATATCTATTAATCAGAATTAATATAACCTACATTTATTATTACCTGATTACTACCTAGCCTTTTAAAAAATAATTTCTTATTCAGTTAACGTTTTCACTATATTCTATAGAGTCAGATGGAACAACTTTATGTGGGGGTTCTGCACCCGATGTGACAGAACTTATCGTTATTTATGATAAGTCATAGGCCATTTGGTTCCATCCATTCCGTTTACATCTGCAGAGACGTGGCGAGGGGCAGTTCTCTCAGATATGCTTATGTGAACTTCCTCGAGGGGGCTGATGGTAAGAAATTCCTACAATACGAATTTGGTTTGGCTCCACTTAGCCATCACTGTTGGGCCAGTACACATCATCTGCTTAGTGTTCTGCCAAGTGATGTGAACATGCAAAATATCTATATTGCTCACAAAACATTATAAAACATCCCCTTATTTCTGTGAGCAGTGTGGTGTAATACTGTTAAAGTGTATAATGCGTGAAGCGTTAAATAAGGTAACATTCTGTAGTGAACTCTGTTTCCTCAGCTAAGCAAGCTTTGGACACAGTGATGTTTGCTGTTTTCCTGAGCCAATTGATATGCATCCTGTGGGCCCACAGGAGCCCATCTTTGAAAGCAGAGTGGAAAACATTATCATCAAAAACAGCATTGCATCGCAGCAACAGCATTGACAGCATTGCCCTATAAGACACCTTTTTGGCTTTTGGAAGCAACCTCTCACATGTGGCTCAGAATATTAACAATCTTTAAAATTTTAGTAAAAACTTGTGTTTCTCCTTAAGGTGATATGTGATGAGAACAGTTCTTAAGGATATTTCTATATGCACTTTGAAAGACGTTGATGCAGCTGACAGAGCCATCAGGAAACGGAATGGCATGCCACTGAATGACCGTAAAGTGTAAGTCGATACAGAAATGTTATCTCTAACGATCTCAACAGAGATTCTGCTAGAAATCGGGAACTGGATGAGGAGAACATCTAGCATTTAATTGACATTTTTTAGAAGAAATGAACTATATACTGCAGGTTTTATTACAGCCTCTAAGAGAAGTGTGCCAGTTGTGTTACAGGATTATTTAACACTTTAAGTCTTTTAAGGAGTGTGTAGCAAAGAAAGCTACCAATGCTAAAGGGTTCAGCAATATTTACATTACAAACTTTGGAGTGGAAATGGTTGACGACAGGCTGATAAAGCACATCGGCATGTTTGCTGAGGATCTGTGAAAGCATTCAACATTGATGTAATAACATAACAAATAGCTTCAATCAAGTACGAATTGTAAAGCCCTGTGTTGGGCTGGAATCTCATTCAGAGAGCACTATTGATTGTGTTTAATTAAATCTAAAATAGACTGCCCTCATGAACCTGACTGGGATAAGTGGGGTTAAAATGGGCATTAGGTGGCTAATGTTCAAAACATGCTGTTATTTATGTGTCAGGTCCAGTGTTAAGTGCTCGAGTCATGGTGGATAAGAACAGTATATTTAAAGGCTTTAGATTTGTGAGCCGGGGATGCACAAAGGATAAGGGTGCACCTGCACTGAACTGTACTGGTTAATTAACCTGTTAGCAAACAATCAAGCCATTTATGTGTTTGTAAATGTCTGATTGTGTGTGTGTTTGTGTGTTCAGGCTGCGGATAAGATGAATGAAAGGATTCTGAATGGAAAAGCTTTATATGTGGGCCAAGCCCAGAGTAAACAAAAGAGGCAAACAGAACTCAAGCAGACGTTTGAGCAGACAACTGATAAGCTCATGACCAAATGGCAGGTACACACACCTACAGACACACTGTAAATGGACCATTGACCCCAACTCCTACTTAATGCTTGTTATGAAATGTGGTGTAGGACTCAACGATGCAGGAATGAAGGAACCCCACGACGTATAATAATAATATGGAAATAACTAAAAAGGCAGAGCAAAAGGCTCTCCAAACTACAAAAACTAAAAAGAGGAAGATTCACGCAGCTGTGTTGCGTCCCAAATAGGAATGGCGCCCACAGCTGGCGCGTGCACGAATCGACTGCAATGGCAGAGGGCACACGTGCAGACATGAGAAGGCACCGACTTGGGACGCATCTCAAATCGAGTGGCACTATAAGCCCTGGTACGTTACCGACTGAACGTAAATAAACGATTATAAATCGCGTTGCGAGCGGAAGACCAAGTGCACTGTGTATGCGTGCGATGGACTATCGGTTCTTTGACAACTTAACACCAAACAATTCTGAAGGTCATACCTTAGTAGAAGTTTGATATCACGTCGTAAATTAGACACCGGATAAAACCCGCATTACGGGAAGCTATGTAACGGCTGCTGGGGCGCAGCGCAAGTTATCTTTGATTCCCCCTTAGATTGTTTGTGTTGTATTATGGTGAGATGGTAAAGTCTAAAGCTCCCCCCATAAATAAAGACATGGAAAAGGTACCAGCTAAATGTGCATTGTCCACTGGTAAACCCAGTGCTTACCAGACTTCACAGAGCAACAGCCTACCAGGTACAAACTCGACTCTTCACATAGGTCCACTGAACAACAAACCTTAATCAGTCAGCTTGTAGGAGCCGAATAAAAAGGAGACACGGATCCGGATACAAAAACTTTGCCTGTATTTCTTACGGCAAGCAAAAACCAACAACCTCAACTTTTTGAGCGGGAAGAATTCTAACCGTTCCCGCTAAACTCTTGAACCCTCCAATCAGAGCCCAGGACATTTTGGAGTGGAAATCCAAATATCCAATAAAAATACAATTCCCAAAAACAGCAACCTTGTTTGACAGAACACAACGAAACCAAACACCACATCAACAGTATCGCTTAGGGGGTTTAATAAAACGCCCACTGCAGCTGTGATTGGTTGACACAGGTGATGAAAAACGGGGGAGTGGCACCGACCCGACCGCGGCGAGGCTGCCTCCTTGCAGAGGAAAAAAACCACCCCCTTGTGGGAATCTCCAGGTGGGGTATCAAAACCGGAGGGCGACCGCGCGTAGTGGTTGGGCCAACTCAACCGGCCCGTCTGGGAACATATGAGCGCAGGCTTAAGGCAGTCCACAGACACGCGCTCCTGACTACTTCCCATCTCTACCAAAAAGTCCTTAGGCCCTGCCTCCTACTAGGCACCTACTGGTGCTAAAAACCTGAACCCGAAATACCAGGAAGGAATTCCCCTGGAACCCTCAACGGTTGGCCCAGGACCAGCTCAGCTGAAAAGGATTGCAGGTCCTCCTTAGGTGCAGAATGCAGGCCCAGCAGGACCCAAGGGAGGTGGTCGACCCAACTACTGTCCGCAAGCTTAGCCAGTAAGGCAGCCTTCATAGTACGGTGGAACCTCTCGCAAAGGCCGTTGGCCTGCGGGTTTTACGCGGTAGTACGATGAAGTTTGACACCGAGGTTTTCCGTCACCGCAGTCCACAGCTCAGACGTGAACTGAGGAGCCCTGTCCGAGGTCAAATCAAGCAGTACACCAAACCTTGACACCCAGGTAAAAATGAAGCACGAGCGACATCCGCCAATGTGGTCGATGACAAGGGAACAGCTTCCGGCCACCGAGTCGTCCTGTCCACCATAGTCAAAAGATGGATGAAACCCTGGGAAGGGGCTAAGGGACCTACCAGGTCAACGTGGACATGTTCGAACCGCCAACGCACACGGCTGCTAGCGAAACGCTGGCTCTGTCGTTTCCCTGGTGCTGGAAAGTGCACGGTGGAATACAGCATGATGATAATAACACAGCACGCGCTCCGGCCTCCGGTGCTCTGTGACAGCAGCCACAGCACCAGCTTCTTACATCTTCTGGCCGGTCGGAGCCGCAACCGGTAGCAGTGCAGGCACTCTGGACTGCCTGGATGGCAGAAAAATCTTGTCCGCTTCTTCAGCCAGCCCGCGGTAATTTTTGGACCGTACCAGCGCGGAGCTGGCCAGCGCAGTGCGTACGGTAGGAGGGAGCTGACGTAGAAATAGGTGAGTATAAAGAAACGAAGTGTCACTGGAACCTAGCAAAGCCAGCATGTTTTCCATTAGTTCTGAGGGTTTATTATCCAACAATCCGTTTAGGGACAAAAGGCGATCAGCCCGCTCCTCGCCTGAAAGCTGATAGATCCAAAGCAGGTTCTCCTTTAGCGCTCCATACTTACTAGCAGGCGGCAGGTTCCGGAGCAGCCCCATCAGTCGGCGGGTAGAAACCGAATCCAGCGCCGCGACGACATGGAAATACTTTGTGTCGTCCAAGGTGATGCCGCGGAGGTGAAACTGGGCCTCCACATGCTAGAACCAAGGCTCTGGATCGTGCTGCCAAAACTCGAGGAGCTTTACCGTGGCGGGTCCGTCTCTCCTTGGATCCCGTTTGCCGTGTTTTGACCCTGGACTGGCTGTTTTCGAGTTTGCCTGTCCCTTTTTGGAATAAAGCCTGTTTTCTGTACCCTGCGTTTGCCTCCGCCATTTATACCCAGCATTGCACTATTTAGTTAAACTATTTTTTTAGGTTGTAATATAGCTGCTACATTTCTCACTGTGAGCATTACTGTTGCACTACGTTTTGTAGAGTAACTTTTGTCTTGTAAAATGTTACTACATTTTTAAAGTAGTGTGCCTAGCAGTACTAATTCTATTCCCATTATACCAAGTAGATCACGTCATAAAAGGGGGAGTTGAGACAGAGACCACAAGAAAGTGAAGGAATAGAGAGGACTAAAACAAATCTAAACTACAGTTTATGCAATTATCACATACTGAAATATATACTAGAATCACACATTTGAATTTTTTTTAAATGTCTTGCCAGTGTCTTTACAGATTATAAATTATTGAGTTTCCACTGCTTTTTTCTAAATCTTAATAGCACTAAAACATCAAAGCAGCTCAGAGAGATCTAAAAACAAGCCTGTTTACTGTGCTTAGTGGATGTTTAATATTGCTATCAAAGGGCTGACACAAAATGTTCAGATTTAATACAGAAGGGAGTGGACATTTTATGATGAAGGTTTTTTCTCTAGGACTGATAATGAGAAGATACTGCCTCATAAACGCTACCTGCGTGACCACAGGGACCTGTCAAAACCACTCTGTAGTTCTCCCCTCGTAACATATGTTCATGCAAGAGAGGATATGAACTTTGGCATCGGAACACAATGGGATGGTCAGAGAGCTGGAGTTGCTGTGATTCGTAAAATGAGAAATAACGAAAACAAAGTATGGAGAAGCTATAAAGGGAATTTTGGGTTGGCACTATTAGGTTGCCAATCAGATGTCAGAAATAGGCCAAATAGGTAAAGTGTTAACTTTTAACCATCTCTGCATTCATCCATTTGAAAATGAAAACTTGCCTAAGGAGTAGAGATTGTAGTACTCTGCTAATGAGGTGTTAGTCATAGTAAATGAAAAATTAGCATGGTATTTGATTTTGTTCATGGTTAAATTAAGCTTTTTATTATGACATGGTCTCTTTTGTTCCTGGGCTCTTCCTTGGTTTGTACACAAAGCAGCACTCGGTGGTCATGCCAGACTGGACACTGTTTAGCCACCTGCAGCCAACTCTTGCATAAATCCCCTGGTTTGGCTTCATGTATGGGAGGCAACTGACCTGTAGAGTATATTATAATATATGCTGCTATTTTGTGAAGTTGTCACTGGCACAGTAGAAGAGTTCTAGTGTGCTGAGGCCAAGTATTTTAAACACCTGCCCATTAATGTTGTTATAATATCACATAACATAACAATTATATGTCATGATGTCAGAATAAAAAAGACAGAACCTTCTTTTGATATTGAGAAACTGCTACTGTGAGAAATCCCGTTTGTGACTCTCTCCCTCTCTCGTGCTCCCCTAGTCCTGTCTTCTAATTAGCGATTAGAGCGATTACAGCGACCGAGTCTTCATTGTCACCAGGTGCGGCTTGTTACTTCCCACTCTCACTCTCCCTTTATAAGGCTTCCGTTTTCACTG
>JAVSBV010013956.1:0-12406 GCA_033117975.1 Parotocinclus spilosoma
GTCCAATCAACTGGATTTACCACAGGTGGACTCCATTTAAGCTGTAGAAACATCTCAAGGATGATCAGTGGAAATAGTATGCACCTGAGCTCAATTTTGAGCTTCATGGCGAAGGCTGTGAATACTCGTAAATGTGTATGTGTATGTAAAATCACGTAAATGTGATTTCTTAGTTTTTTTTAAATACATTTTCAGAACTCTCCAAAAATCTTTTTTTCACATGGCCATAATGGGGTATTTTGTGTAGAATTTTGAGGAAAGAGATTAATTTAATTCAATTTGGAATAAGGCTGTAATGTAGCAAAATGTGGAAAAAGTGAAGCGCTGTGAATACTTTCCGGATGCACTGCAAGTTGCTTGTAAATTATAGCAGCAACAGATGTGATTGCACATTATCTATAGTTTTCTTTTTTAAATTGATTAATCTACTGTTTTACTGCAGTAGCTTTACTGATGTTTTTCTGTTCTGACCATGTCCTTCCATGCTCTGGAGAATAAATTGGTTGGGTGGTGAATACAGTCATTTTGCCCTTGCCTTTTACTATTTCCATCTACTTCTTGCCATACATTTTTCTGTTTACCTGTCTCTCCTCCGTTAATTTCTAAAAATGCTCCTCATTCTAGAATCTGAATTTGAGAAGTGTCTCACCTTTGCATCTCTAATGGCACTCTTCTGGGTAAGGATTAAAATAAAGCAATTTATTCGTCCTAATATAAATGTACCCTAAAATATCAACACAAGGCTCAGCTCGAAAACAACATTTCTGTGTAATCTTTCAGATTTAATTCTTCTCGCAATGTTAATGTTAACCTATGTTAATATTTCAGCTCCGACCCTTGAAACAAACTGCTGTTTGTACAGTTTTATATAACTGAAAGAATTTTGAGCATAATCTGTTAGGGTCCCTACCTTCACCAGGAGCGTTCGGCCGCCGTTGCCGGTTGCCGGTTGCCATTACAGAGCAACGCTCTTCCGTTGGCGGTACTCAGACCTCGGCAATCTGAGACACACCCCGGCTACAGTTGCCACCTGATTGCGCGTTTGAATTATACGCACCCCGGCATGGGTTTCCTGTGCTATATGCGCGTTTGAGCTCACTCTCACCCTCTGACTACCTTCGTGCCTCACCACTTGGGAGACGTCCCAAATCGTGCTCTCTGCACGCACTCCATTGGCACTTCGGCACACCCTCGCGATCAGTTTGCGATTAAAAGAAAAGACTGAACATTTCCATAAAGCTCAGATTGGTGGAGTGCTGCAGTGATGTTTGACCTATTGGCAGTTTTTTCTATCTAAACACAAATGATCTTTTTAGATCAGCCATTTATGTTCTTGGCCACCTCTCTTACCAAAACCCACTGATTACTTAGTTTGGTGGGGTGGCCTACGAAAGTGGTGGTTGTTCGAAACTCCTTCCATTTATGAACTTAAAGACTTTCAGTGCATCAGAATACAGAATAAGTGAAAGGGTATAAAGACTTTTAAAATGTATATAATCATTAATTCATACATATAAAGTTTCATTCAACTCCAGCAACTCCTTCTTGGTGAGTTATTTTAATTATTTAATCAATGAGTGTTGAAGTTAGTATATTAGAACCTCATTCACTGAATCATCCCAGTCACCAAACGTAATGAGGCATATACAGTAAACCTGCATTGGGTATTAGGATTTTATTGTTATAACTATCTGACTGCTTTCCCACTGAGTGTTTTTGTTAAAAGTTGATCTTACTCGTATGTTGTAACCTTCAGGGAGTTTCAGATAGTCAGCGTAAAGGGAAACAATTTCTGACAGTACAGATTTAAAAGTTCCCACACTCACTAATCTGTCAGACATGCAGGAAATAATGATAGAATATATTATTTAACAATTTCATATTTATAACACCATTTGAAGCTCCAAAGTAGCAGTGGTTTAGTCATATCCTTTCATTTAACTAGGGATTGACAGGTAAAATTATAGCACTAAATCTTCACTGGACAAATGGGAATTTGGTGGACCACATGTTAATAGGCAGCTGATCACAAACCATAACAAATCTGAGGTTAATGCTTTAGACTTTTTGACAAAACTAAAGAGTTAAATATTAGTACATCAATAATAAAGTTAAAGTTTAGCAATTCCAGTACTGATTCAGTGTTTCAGGTAATTACCAAATATTGGTCATGTGATGGTTTGTATTGACCAAATGTAAATGCTAGATTATATCTTGATGGGATTTTAACCATATTTATACTTAACAACCAAATGGTCCGTAATCAATCGCGTTTAAATGTGCCAGATTTACTGATGGTTGCTGATTGTATTATACCTTAGACTGAATAGTGATATATGTCCAATTTACTTATGTTTTTGCATTCACTAGCTCTTGTGTGTTCTCCAATATTGTTTTTTTTCCCTGGCAGAGCAGGGATGTACATTGTTGAAGTTGTAATGGGTAGGTTTTGGTTGTCAGATGTATCTTGGAGAGATTGCTTAATATGTAACCACACTGTCTCAAATCACCTCCTGAAGTGGTATAAATTGAATTTAAATGCATCTTGGTGCATTTACATACACAGTTTTATGTGGCTTAGTCCTAGCTATATACATTTCTGATACTCAATATGAATTACTTGAATGGGGTCTGAAGGATACGCAAATCTTGTGATACACCAGAAGGTTGAAAAAGTTCATCTGGATACAAGTTTTTCAAGAGAGAAACATTTTGTAAACGAATTGACTTCTTTTCCAATTCTACATGTAGAACATTTGCATAACAGCTGATACTCACACCACTGTATAACAATGAGAAGTTAATGCAGCAAGCGGAATTGCTTCTTTTCTATTTCCTTTATTACAGGTTTGCAACGATAGGCAAAACTGGAGGAGGCACCCATAGTGCACCCATGTTTCTTCGTATGGTAGTTCCCCCTGTATGTAAAGTAGGTGGAGTTAAGAAACAGTTCCAGCATACATACCTGGGCACCTATTGCTCTTGCATATAGACTACTCCCCCATGTTACATTAAATTTCTCCACCTGGGTGAGTGTTTTTCATTGACCAATTTCACTTGGCATGTTTTTACACACCCAAAATGCTGTTTTTTCCATAAGTTTACTGTTAATAAGGCTTTTGATCACTATGTACATTGTTATGCTGTAATTAAGGTGTCTTACACTTGTGTTCCATTTGTTTGTTTAATCTATTCACTTACAATGAAAAAGACACATTCAGTTAATATACTTCCGCCTCAGCATGCCCACAAGGGAGCTGAGGCATCATTTGCAGTTATTTTAAGTGCTTGCTTGTGCTATTTAGCTGTTTAACAAAGAGTTTCATAATTAGGCAACTAAACTGCTAACAAAAATTAGGGGATACTTTAAAATGAAATATCCCATAATGTGAGAAATCCCGTTTCTGACTCTCTCCCTCTCTCGCACTCCCGTAGTCCCGTGTTCTAATCAGCGCGAGTTTTCCTCTTCACCAGGTGCGGCTCATTACTTCCGGTTTCTATCGCACTCTTTATAAGGCTTCCCCTTTCGCTGATCGAGTGCGAAGTATTGTTTTGCTGATTTTGCGACATACCGAGCGATTTCCTAGTGAAAATATTCCTGCTACCCTTTCCTTATATCTTTGTAAGTGTTTATTCCATGTTTATTCTCTGTCGGGTGAGTGTGTGCGAGTTTGTAGTGACTAGCGTGTTTTCTGTTATCAGCTGTGTGTATCCCTTTGTCCTCCTCTCACCCTCTCCCTCCTGCTTCCCTTTCCCCTTAGCGTTAGATATCTGTTGCATGCGTGTGTGCGTGCTTGGAACGTCCGTGTCACTTTTTGGTCACTCCAGTATTTTGTTTGTCTTTATCCTTAGATATCTCACTCTCTTTCCCTTTACCCTCTCGCTGTGCGTTCAGAGCGTTTTTTGTTCCTGTGTGTGTTCCCAGGTGGTTGGTTCTGGGTCGGCTGGGGTTGAGTTAGGTCTCACCCTAGCCCGCCCCTCCGGCGCGTCCCTGCCTGTGTACGTATTGTTTGTCTCATCTACTAACCTTTCCACTTCCGCTACTAACATCTTCTCCCTGGGTGAACTAACGCTTTCTCTCTCTCTCCCTAATAACACTCTCACTATCTCCCAGTCTCTCGCTCTCCCTCATCCTCTCTCTCTTTCTGGGCGCTCTCGGTCCTGTCCGGTCGCCGCCTCGTTCAGTTCACCTACCCTCTGCCACTACCTGCTATATTTAGCATCTCCAGTTTCCCTGGTTTCTCGTCTCTGTTTTTCTCGCTATCCTTTTGCTGTCGTAGTGTTTGCTATTTTTGTTAGTTTAGCCCTCTCCTCTCCTCCTGTAGTCATCAGTGTAGCGTTTTCTCCTCCAGTGTTTCCCTGTCTGTCTAAACCCCTGTTACGTTATTTTGTTCATTTGCCCGGTGTGTCCTCTGCCCTGTGTTCCCTATCTAGGGTCCCAGCTCTACCCTGGTTACCAGCCTCTCCTCCCGTACAGCAACAGTATCTCCACATTGCTCCTCCTGCCATTTGCCTCCCATCGCTCTTGGCTTATTACCGCTGCTTATCTAATTCAATAAAATATCATTGTTCTGCATCTCCGTCTCCTGTCCTCTCCATAGAGCTAGTCTTGACACATAATGAAATATTCCCTAATTTTTCACCACAATTTATCACTAAACAACGGTCCTAAAGTGATTTGTTAATTTGTTAATTAATTTACTAATTTAAATTATTTTAATTGTGTTCAAAATCAAACTATGTTAGAGTTTAGAAGCTGTTTAGGTTACTGATTAGTGGGTTGTATTCCAGCCACAGAGAAGGTTACATAGTCTCCGTATGTCAAGGGATAATATGAGTGTCTTCCATATTTCTACAATTTATCTTTAAATAAATTGGTTAGTTAAAGAGGCAAAAAATAGATTAATTTAAGATATACAAACTGCTAAACTCACAGGTATGCCCTAACTCAATTTTATTTAAAGAAAACTGATTCCAGTAACAACCTGTGAGGCTCTTTTGAACTCCATGCCAAAAAGAGGCAGTGAAGGAAATTTATGGTGGCCATACAAAATATTGACAGTTTGGCCATTTTCACTAAGGGGTGTACTCACTGTTGTTGCCAGCAGTTTAAACATTAATGGCTGTGGCTTGAGTTATTTTGAGGGCACAGCAAATTTACACGTTACACAAGCTGTAGAATGATTACTTTGCATTATATAAAAATGTCATATCTTCAGTGTTCTCCCATCAAAATAGATAATAAAATAGTTACTGATATTCAACATTCTATTGGAATTATTAGAATTCTGAGATTACATTAAGTCTAAAGTATGTTCACATGCATCGGGATGTATAAAGAGATTTTTGTCATCTGTTTGATTGTTCTTAAATGATTATGCCTAATCTGTGGTATTGTCCATTCTGTAGGTCAGAAGGAAGTGCTGAGCCACACTGTATGAACTCCAGTTTCAAAGCATAGACCTGTAAGTATATATTAATAAAACAAAACAAATATTGTACCACATATAGCCTTTGACCACCAAAAGTGTAGCTTTTTAGAAATTTGATCAATTAATTATAAAATCCATTTTATTCAAACGGTGTTTATACCCTTTATAGGTACATCTAATTTAAGCAACATTATTAATTGTGAATTCTTTAGTGTAGCTGAAAGATTGTTGACCAGGGTCTTCAAACCTAATTCTCTTGAATGTTTCAAGCAAATAGATATGTACAATTTAAAATGGGTTATAGAATGGGTTACATTTGCATAAGGTTGTCATTTGTCAGATATGAATTTCCCAAATCTGAATTTCTACTTTAGGATATGGAGCATTTACATCCCCGAACCCACCATTCAAACCTCTAGCCCAATACAATGGAGAGTAATAGGAAAATAATGGAAATGCTGGTGTTCCAAACATTTTCCAATTACCTTAGTTCTACATTCCTGAACAAGTGCACAATTTTAGAACCATCTTAACCTAAAGTGCTGTGGAGTGATTAAATGTATAGGGTTAAGGGAGTGGAATAGAAATAAGGGAGTGGAATAGAATTAAGGGAGCTGGAACATTAGTCTCTACCACAGCAAAGTTAGGGAATGCCAATACTAACCAATGTGTTCAAATTAATCAAATCAGCAGTGAGTAAAATTGGAGTAAGAAATCATGTGTTGTAAGGAATGGTTTATTCTTCATGCCCGTCTGATTTTTCTACAGAATTTATTACCACCCATGGCTAATGCTAATTTGGTGGTGCTTCACAAAAGCATATCTGAGAAGGAGATGATTAATCAGGCAGTCTTTCACATGCATATTTAGATTAACTGTATTTACAAGGTATTGGGTGGTGATTTCATTTATATTATAAATTCTCAACATTTGCAATCCCCAGAACAGAATTAGTTCAAAATTGTACATTGTAGTGTCTGACATAAAACAGTTTTGTATGTGTAGTGAATTACTTTAATTATTAATCCTTAATCATAATCATAATATACTGTATAACTTGTAGTATTCCTCTGACAATATTTGTGGACATATTAAGTATTTTCTCTAAAATTTAGCTTTTACTTGAAGTCCTACTGTTTATGAGTCTGATTGCCATAGGGAAAAAAAGAGTTATTTAATCTGCTCGTCTTGCATTTTACACTTCTGTACCTCCGGCCTGAAGGTAGAAGTGTGAATAGTCCATGTTGGGGGTGGGTGGGATCTTTGATGATGGAGGCAGCTCTACTGTGTACTGTGGAAGATAGATGCTCTGCAGAGAGGGTTGAGCTGTCCCAGTGATTTTTGTGGCAATCTTTACCACTCTGCAGGCGTTTACGATCCTTCACAGTAGCACTGCCGTAGCATACAGTGACGCAGCTGGTCAGGATGGACTTAATGATGCAGCGGTAAAAGTTGCTGAGAATTTTGGGTGACATGCCAAATTTCCTGAGCCTCCTCAAGAAATATAGCCACTGCTGAGCCCTCTTTAGCACCTGTGTGGTGTTCAGTGTCCAGTTGAAGTCCTTACTGATGTGGACCTCTAAGTATTTTAAATTACTCACCCTCTCCACCTTGAAGTCTCGGATAAGCAGTGGCTGATGAGGCCTCCTCTCCTTCCTCATGTCCACTACATTCTCCTTGGTTGTAGAATATTGTAGAATATTAGAAATAGTGAGGTGCTAGAATGCAATAAAAATTAATCCCAACAGTCAGCATTATACAGTCCATCTGTTTGTTTGTTAATTTGTTTTTTAAAGTTGCATCAGCATCAATGGATAGTCAGGAGGGGGGCAAGGTTACATTGCTACATTGCTTCATACTGGGCCAATATTGAGCAGTCACTTAACTCAATGCATGTTTTTGGATTGTGGGAAGAAACCAGAGTAAACCCACACAAACACAGGGAGGAGCCTGAGGTCTGGATTGAAGGAGATCTCTGGAGCTGTGAGGTGACTGTGCCACTCTCCCATAGTCAGTGAAGAATCTAAAGCTGAACAGGGAACAATTCAGACTTTAGGGAAAATAAATGCATCTCTCAATATCATGAAAATAAGGGATTTCTGCTTTTGATCTCATTTGACTATTTACTGGCTTGTGCTTTTTGTAATGTGTGTATTTAGCTGTATTTCTTTTAAGCAATTCAGAATTATTTGTTGGTTATGACTGAATATTTCCTTTATAAATCAGTGGATGAATTTCAAACATGATACAAACCTGTTAAAAACAAGAATACAAAGACTGTACATTTTGAGGCCATGATGTCTCCCCCAAATTAGCTTTTCTTTAAACTTCCTAATATGCAAGATACGAACTGACCAATAATTGTGCATTAAATGAAGAGGAATATGCATTTTAAATTTTCTCATGTGTCCAAACGTTTCCAAACCTATTAATGCAAGCTTGTTGGAGATGTTTGTGAGTGACTAAGCCGCCATCATCTCTTCTCTGCCTAGGAGCTGAATCCAGCATTCAGAACCAGATTGCCATCTCGGCTTAGTCCATCATGGTGTCACTGTCCGAAGGCAGTGGGGGTAACTGAGTAAGAAGGAAAGCTCTGATTGATTGCTTAAAGAACGTCAGTGGGGTCACAAACACACAAAGCTGGAGTTCAAAAGAAAATACCACTGTCACCACCTCACTGCACTGTCACTGGGTTTATAATAATTAACTAATAACATGGATATTCCTGTCAATATAAACTATGGATGATTGGCAAAAAATGTACCGAGACTGTAAGTGTGCATGCAGTGGAATCAATATAAAGAATGAAGAATATTGCTGATAAAACCAGAAATGTATTACAGTCTGTGTTGTTTGTTAATTAATATTGGAGAATACGCCTCTGCAAAGGGATCAATATCAAAGGGAGCAATTATTGTATTCCACTAAGCAAGATGCATCAGAATTAAGAACTGCTCAGTAAAACAGCCAAGCACAGCGAAGCTACAGCTGCAAGATTATCTGCCTGGTTTATTGCAGCAATAAAAGAGAAATAGACTGTAGAGTGTAACTTGAAATAGCCATATCACTGTCTGCTATAGGAGTCTAGACATTCTAAAGCAAAAATGACATTGTGACAATAACATTTGTACCTACCTAAAGCTTGGGTTTGGTCAGTTGTTGATTTATTCTGACAAACCCTTCGGTTTTACCCTGAGAATACACAAGTGCTGGGTCAGTGGTTAATGCTGCTGTGTGTTCAAAATCATGCCCCATCCAGGACCCTGTCTGCACCAAGCACACCGGGCTGATCCTTAGAGCAAGACACTAAAACCTCATCTATCTTCTTAGCTCAATTACAATTGCTTTGTACAAAAGACTCTGCTAAACGAAGCAGATTTATATAAGCACTCTGACGGGTACAAACCTCAGTACACTATATGGCCAAAAGTTTGTGGACACCACCGTCTGTTATTTCAGTCACACTAACTGCACACTAACAATTCCTAAATCCCTATATTCTTACAATAAAGAGCAACAGTTCCAATGTGGTTGCTATGGTATCCCAGGTGGTTGATATGATGTCACTATGATGTTGCTAGGTGGTGGCATTTCTAGGCAAAGAAAATGTTCCTAAATGTTACAAGGAAGAAACCTTGGGAGGACCAAATCTCAAAAAAGGACCCCCTTGGGAAGCTTAGATGTTATATTGAAAAATGTTACTTAATTAATAAGTTTATATTTATAGTATATATAAACAGAATTATAATAATAAAAAATACTAATAGATATTTTAAAATTAATACACATATATATGATATAATGATACTACCAATATGAAGAATGTACTAATATGGAGTATATAAAGGCACAGACTAATAGATAAAAGTATATATAGGATAATACATAATAATATAGTAATATATTATTATTATATAAAAATAGAATAATAAATATAATTACTTGCTCCATGGTGCTGATTACTATAATTAATGTGCAGATAAAGAACTGTTTTAAAAAATAGTTTGCTGTCATTACAACATGTAATATCTATTTAACACTTTTCTTTTGCTCATATGTGATTTCACATATGGAAGTTCACAAAAAAAAACAAAAATATTATCTTCAGTTTTCAGCACATTAAAAATAATTTATTTTTAAAGTTAAAGTTCCAGTATGTATACAGCTCACAACAATTATTATGATTAAATGTGTGTCTTTAATTGGAACTGGACTTATCATGTTCAGATTCTGAAAGGCTAAACAGGGTAACTAATTCAGTCCTTGGGCTATGTGGTTTATTTACAGCTAGGACATTTGCTGTCTGAGTCAGTATCAGGATTGTGAAAGTGCTAATGGTGCTAATAAAAAGAAACCTTTGTGCATCTAGTTATGAAATTCATGTTTAATGAAAGTCTGATTGATGTTACCTGCTGCTACCTAGGGACCACTCTTCAGTTTTTGTTCCTTGCCAGTTCCAAATCAATTCTCATTCCCTCCAGGTCAATCAAGACGTTTTATTGACGGGGCCAGATTTGGAGCTTGAAAAGACGTCAGCTAGTCTGTAAACAAACTCATTAAGTGATGGCACAGCTCGGAGTGGAAGCTAGCAGCCTGCATTTACTCTACACAAAGGTGACTTTGACTGAATGGAAAAAAAAACCATAATAAAAGCAGTGATCTGCAATTCATGCTGCACTGGAAAAAAATATTGTGGCTTCATGACTGCATTTTATATATATATATAAAACAATATATATATATAAACAATACAACCTGAAAAACCACTAGGCAAGAGAAATATCATTGCCCTCTCTCAGTAAATATTAAGCCATAAATGAGTTTTCATGCTAAATTAAAAATTGTACTGCATTTAAAATCTAAAAAGTATTAGCAATATATTTTTACATATTCCAATTATTTTAAATCAGTATGTAATTCAAGTGTTCCCCCAAATACTTCAAGTGCACTCAATATCACATGATGAGAAAGTGGAAACAGATTTCAAATATGTATTAAAAAAGAAAATAAAATTGTTGAAAGAAATTTCCGTGTCCTGAGTTTTAGCCTTGGGGGTCTTCCTTTTTTTTTATCATCCTGATACATTTCTACATGATCTTGAAAAAGACACAATGTCTTCCAGCTAATAAAAAAAACAAGCATTGAGATGGAAAGACTGCTCAAAGTCAGTGTTGTGTGGGGGCAAAGATCTGGAGAAGGCTAGAAAAATCAACTGCATTGAAAGTTCACAAGAACACAGTGGCCTCCAGAAGTAAGAAGTTTGAAACAACCAGGACTCTTTTTAAAGCTGCTGACATAACCAAATGACATACAAAGTAATTGCAAGGTATATAGATCAGGTAAGCAAGATCCTGTGTGCAGACGGGAGGAACTTCCTGAATTCAACCATCTTCGCAGCACCCCACCAATCTGGGTTTTACGTCAGGGTGTTCAGACAGAAGCCTTTCCTCAGTAAAGACAAAAAACCTGCCTGTAATGGCTAACAAAGGACCCTCAGACTGTGAGAAATAACATTCCCTGGTCTAATAAAAAACTGGTATGTCGTCTGAGAAGCTCTGGTTCCATAATCAACAGGATGATGTCCCTTTCATGTCCTTTTCCAATCTCCAGATTTAATCATTAGTCAACCTTTCAAGTTTTGGAGTGCACAGATATCAACCCCATTCATCAACAATTATAACATCCTCTGTGTTCTCACTTTCTATACTGTAACTGTTACTTCATGGTCTTGCCATAATCATAAAAGTGTGTGTACAAAATAAAACCAGTAACAGTCTGCCACATTAGCCTTTGTGCAATTGTAATCCAGTGTTGGATAATAGAGAGAGTGTGTGTGTGAGAGAGAGAGAGGAAAAGAATGAGAGTAAGAGATAAAAGGTAAAAAATAAACATTTGAGGGGAAAAAAACCATGGGACCAACCAGGTTTTATACGAACCTCCTGCAGGGCAGTAAGGGGCAGTGGGTTGGGAGTTAAGAACAGAAACACATGGCATCTAGCCCAGAAAGAACTCATATTTATTTCATTGCATCTCTCCTTGCCCCCATGAACATTAATCACATTCTATACGTGCTTGACACTGTATATGTGAGTTTGTTGACTTTACAGTTTCAGATCTCCAGCTCGGATGAACTCTGTGTCCATCAGTAATCATAAACAATCGCCTACTTTATTTGATAGCTGTTTAAAATCAAGCAAGACAAATCATAGTGCTGTCCAAAGTCATAGAAATATCAGAGCTACCCCTGTGTAAATATCATGCCACAACTTATGTTTAATTATTCTGCACACGGATGCATCTCTATAAAAGTATATAGCGTTTCTGATTGCTAATCCTAAGTTTCGGGTACTTAACCAACCTCTAAGAAATCAATTCTGCACTTACTGTTTAAACCAGTGGGTTTGCCAAACTGAACCACCAGTTTCAATTAATCTCATTTGTACTAACCATTTCTAGTAATAATGCACTGGATTAAAAAAATCACCTTCATTTGAATTTGTTAACTTCACTGGTATTTCTAAAAGAAGAAGCATCTGTCCGTCCATGTTCTTTTTTCTAGCAACATCACCTGTTGTTTTTCAAATACTAGCCTTTTCTTTTAATAGCTGATAGTGAAATAGGAATTTGCTGTACCTTTAGGGTCTTAGAAATTTCACAATACAGTCGATTCCGGTTAATCGGACCACATCGGGATACGATCATTTTGGTCCTAATAACCGTCTGGTCCGATTAAACAAACATGCCCTATGTTACCTTTATTGTGCGATTTACACGTATAGCGAACGTACAAACAAGAACTACTGTTGCTTACGAACTTTGTTCACAACATTTGTTCTGTTTTTCGAAACGATCTACAACACAATGTATAGGTACTCAGCATGCGAAGCATAATACTGCAAAAACAAGTTCTTACTAAATTCCAGTCAACGTTTGAAGAACTTATCCAGTGTGATCTGACGCGTTCTCTTGACGGA
>JAVSBV010013967.1:0-12406 GCA_033117975.1 Parotocinclus spilosoma
GGCCGTTCATCACTTCAGCTCTCCACCAATCTAGGTTTTATGGCAGAGTGTTTCTCATAGTCTGAGAGTCATTTAGCCGCTTTTTGGTTAACACTATGCTATAAAGTTGCAGTGATGATTGACCTTCTGGAAGTTTCTCCCATCTGCACACAGCATTTTTGGAGCTCACACAGAGTGACAATTGGGCTCTTGGCCATCTTTTTCTCCTGGTTAATTAGTTTGGTGGGGCAGCCAGTTCTTGGAAGATTCCTGGTTATGCAAAAATGTTTCCATTTAAAACGTATGGAGGTCGCCGTGCTCTAGGAAACTCTCAGAGCAAATTTGTAGCCTTCTCTGAATCCACTGTCTTTCTCCACAGGCAGTTCTTCCCACCAAAAGAGTCGAATACCTTACTATAATAATGATATTTAAACATTTTATCTAAAATATGTGTTTTCTCTGTTCTCTGTCTCTGTCCCTCACAGAATGTTCGCGCTCAGGAGAACCGGGCAGGTTTCAGTGGCTCAGTCAGTATCCCATCGATGGCTAAGAATAGGAATGAACCCGGACGCTCTATGAGTGCTAGCAGCGGACTGGGTATACGTGAGTTCCAAAACCATCCTAAGATTTTAAATCTGCACTTGAGTCGTTCAATCTAGTCTAAAAATGTTATTGGCCTTTGATTGCAGACAGATTTAATCATTGTTTCCTATTTTGAATCGTGACCATTGTATAGTTAAGCCTAAATGTGCTTTTTATTTGTTATGTTTTTGCTTCTGCTTATCCTGGTCAGGATCCCTATTCCCAAATTCACAGAGTGGAGGGGATGCTGATGTGCTTTCTGGCCTCTCCTCCTCCTCCTCCTAAAGTACAAACATAAACAATAAATAAATATCCATTCCATCTCTCTCTTTCTCTTTCTCTCTCTCTCTCTCTCTCTCTCTATCTTGCTCTCGCTTTTACTCTCTCTCTCTCTTTTGCTGTCTTTCTCTCTCTCTCTCTCTCTCTCTATCTCGCTCTCTCTTTTACTCTCTCTCTCTCTCTCTTTTGCTGTCTTTCTCTCTCTCGCTCTCTCTCTCTTTTTCTTTCTTTCTCCCTCTCTTCCTCAGGTTCCTCGTCACAGAATGGCAATGCTCTGAGAAGGGAGTTATCTAGCAGTAGCTACAGCTCCAAGCGCCAGACCATGACGTCTCCGTCTGAGAGCTCTCTGTCCTCAGGTGGCGGGATGGATGCAGGCGATGCACCGCTCTCCCAATTTGACAGAGAGGTAATTCCACAGATGCTTAAATTAGAACGTTCGTTATTCCAGAAAGCTAAAGATTAAACCGCGTCTGCTGGTTAGAAATGCATCTTCATCATTCATCATGAAGATGTGAATAGCAGAAGGTCATTACATAAGCCAATTAACAGTGTTGAGAAAAGAAAATCCACCATGTGTCATCAAGAGAAACATTGTAACAGGTCCCTCATCACGTCCTAAAATTTAAGCTGACAAACTGATGAACAATGCCGATTGCATTGTTTTATTCATTATTTATCCCAAAGCCAGCCAGTTTGCACATGCCATGTGTGAATAATGCTCTTCCACAGAGGTGCCAACAATCAGGATTTATACAGTACAGGTGCTCCCTGATTTAGGATGGAAGTCATCATAAACTGAATGTATGGTAAACAGAGGTGTTTAAAATGTACTGTATACATACCTTAAGCATGCTAACACTTATATTAGACTACAGTTGGGCAAATCATTAACATAGACCTTATTTTATGATATTTATTGAATGTATAAATTTAATTTGTTGAATTGAATTAATTATTTATTATTATTTATTTATTTATTATTATTATTAATTATTTATTATTAATAGCTCATGTAATTTATGGAATAATGTATTGAAAGTGAAAATTCATGGTTTTGCTCACTACATTTCCCAGCAGTCATCCATCCATTGACATACACTCACCACTTCATTAGGTACTCCTGTTAAGCCGGCTGTTAATGCCGTGTCTGATCAGCCAATGACATTGCAGGAACTCAAAGCATTGTGACATGGTCATGACAAACTGCTTCGTTCACACCGAGCATCAGAATAGTGAAAAAAGATTTAACGTTAGACTTAGAACATGGTGTTATTGTTTTGGGTATTTCAGAAACTGCTTAAAGAGAATGGTCCGAAAAGAGAAAACATCCAGTGAGTGGCAGTTCTCCAGGCAAAAATGTTTCTGTTCACAGGAGAGTGGCCAGGCTGGTTCAAGCTGATAGAAGGGCAACAATAATTTAAATAACCACATCTTACAACCCAGGCATGCACAAGAGCATCTCTGAATGCACAACATGTCGAACCTTGAAGCTGATGGCCTACACCAGCAGAAGTCCACTCCTGTCAGCTAAGAACAGGCAACTGAGGCCGCAATCTGCACAGGCTCACTAAAAAAAAGGACAACAGAAGAACACAGAAAAACGTTGGCTGGTTCTAATGAGTCTCAGCTTCTGCTGCGGCATTCAGATTGTAGAATTAGAATTTGGTGTAAACAACATGCATGAATCCATCCTGCCTTGTATCACTGGTTCAGGCTGCTTTTCTTCTCACACTTTGTGCCCCTTATACCAACTGAGCATCGTTTAAAGCCACAGCCTACCCGAATATTGTTGCTGACCGTCCGACCGACCGACCAAAGTGTACCCATCTTCTACTCGCCATGTCATAAAGCTCATATCATACCATAACTGGTTTCTTGAACATGACAATGAGTTGACTCTACTCATATGGCCTCGACAGTCACCGTATCTTTACCCAAAAGGGCATCTTTGGGATGTGGTGGAATAGGTCTCATCATGGACGTGCTTCTGAAAAAAATGCAGCAACTGCATGAGTGAGTATAAGTCAGTATGATCAAAAGTGGAACATTTGTCCAGCACATGGTTGAATCTATGCCACGAAAGATTACGGCAGTTCTGAAGGCAATTTGGTAACCATCCCGGTACTAAGGTGTGCCTAATAAAGTGCCCAGTGATTGTATGCTACAGATTTGCGGCAACATTTTTGTTTCTCTCGGCAAGCTAGGAGTTGTTGGCACCTCTGCTCTTGAAGTAATTAAAGAAGGTGATTTGCAGCCTAATTCCTCTAAACATACCTTCTCAATCATAACATTTAGGTAATTAATAACTTGTTTGTTAACTGATGCTTGGTTTTAGGTTCTGATGAGAACCAGATATTTGTTTTGCAGTGTTTAAAACCTAAAGGAGAGTTAAAAGAATCCTGTTTTTTGATTCTCCTCGCTGTAAACCATGTACATAGCCAGAATTGCCTTACTTTATAGCCATTTTATAGAAACTGAAACCTTTTTCAAATCTCCAGTCTGATCCTCCATAATCACATTCAAATAAAAGCCAGAGGTTTCCCTTTATCCCCAGTCGCTCCACATTCAGCGTAGTCATAGCAGGAGCTTTTCCTGTCCTGCTCTCCATATTCCCTGCCCACGTCTGGCTTCCATTCCATCCCATCCCTGTCAAAATGCTGGGGCTCATGGCAGATCTCCCACCATCCTGACTCCTGCTACAACGTGCATCCCCTCCCTTATACCCCCTTTTAAACCCTATGTGAAAGCCAGTCTTAGGCTCTCAGTGTACCTTATCTCTCCAGTGGCAGGCCGTCTCACCCTCGGAGAAGACGCCCGATCTGAAACGGGCACTAAGGACCCTGCTTAGTAAGATGAAGGTAAATTGTAAAGTTCACACACATTCCTTCAGTGGAGCACCAGCCATCTGATCATCATTTTCCCCAAAAAGCACAACAGTCGTATGTCGTCAGGCTTGCGTCACTTTTATACATTTACGTTTTGGAATGGCAAGCATGCTGTGCCTGTATCCTGCCCCCATCACTCTTCCCACGTGCCCATTAAAAGCAGTAGGGCAAAAATCACAAAACAAAGGAAGGGCTTCCTGAACCTCTTCCTGAAGCTGGTGGAACAAATCTGTGGCTTTGCATGACCATTTAAGCTCTCTGGTAGTAGGAACGGAACCACTTGAGGCCACTTGAGGATGGCTTTGCGAATGGCAGCAGGAACATATGATTCTTAGTCGAGTGCTTTGGTTCCTGTCCTAGCAGATGTTGCAAAGTTGCCTCGTTTCGAAAAGCATTTCATGCTCTGTAAACATGGTATAGAAAATAGACATGCTCAAAGGTTTCCTGGGGATTTGAATCCGTCATTTTCAACATCGTGCCGTTTTCACACTTGTAAATGAACCTGGACATTGATTAATAATTAATCAAATATACAGTATTGTGCAAACGTCTTGGGCATTCTATATTGTTCAGTTTCAATTCTGTATTTATTAACATTTAATAACATGTTTTATGCATGTTCTAGTGATCACTGCATTTTGTAGTTCTTTAACTGCAGACACTTTGCTAGTTTCCTTTACTCTATTCTGTGATGGTCAGGACTCCCACAGATCAGGTACTATTTGGGTGGAGGATCATTCTGAGCCCTGCAGTGACACTGAGTGCACATGGATGCGCTTACAAATATGATAATGACTGAAAATAGATTTTAAAAAATAGGTAAATTTTGTGTACCAGTTACCTTATTACTTATTCTTAGAGGTTTCTGAAATCCAATATATACTCAACAAAATGAAGAATTGTATTATTTAATATTAAAAAAATAAAGTTCACATAACAGCTTTCTATGAGATTATTGGCTGGTTGCAAAGCAGAAATCCGAGTCGTTGTAAACCCGAAGGATTCCCGTTATCTGATTACTCAAGTGCATGCTTACTTCTTGATCCGATGATACTTAATACTGACTAAATCTGATTTCCTGCAGTTAACGGATTACTAAGTGCATGTAAACACACTAGCTGATATGATTGTGGTGTTAGTCTGTGTTGAGGTGGTACGATTGGATCCGATACAGCAGTGCTGCAGGAGATTTAAAACACTGTTCACTCGCTGTCCACTTTATTAGAGACATTCACCTTGTAGCTGTAAGAGACAGTAGCCCGTCTGTTGTTATACAGTTTGTTAGTCATTATCTAATCCTTCCTCAAAGCTAAATAAATATAAAGCAAAGTAAAATGTAAACTGTAAAATACAGAATACCCAAGGCAGTTGTGTAGGTTTTGTAGGCAGATGTACCGTACTTTACTTGTGAGAAAAAAATAGCTGATACATGTTAAACAATTTATGAAACCCCTGGAATAATAACTAAACAAAAATATGTAATCAAGTTGCAAAGTGCTGTGAGATAAGCTCCCTGGATAAAATACAGCGGTTTGTGCACCCACTCGTATTTTCTGTATTTTGGGCCATAAAACATAATTCGATTATAAAGAAAATCCAATTGCACAAACGAGACAGAAATATTATAAATGCTGATTTATTTATTGAGGAAAATGATCCAATATTACATGTCTGTGAGTGGCAAATGTATGTGATCCCTTTCTTGCTGTATCTGCTGTGATCCCCTTGTTCAGAAATTATTTTGATTATATTAATTAACTGCAGCTAAAAGTTTCTGGTGACTGTTGATCAGTCCTGCACATCAGCATGCAAAAACTTTATCCTCTTACTCTGGATTGTTGGTACATTTATTCACCTGAACAACTTCCACAACTATCAGATTAAGGTCATGACTTTGACTTGGCCACTCAGGTTCTGTTAACTGCCGGTCTGATGTCTTGACATATTACTTTAGTATTTGCTAGTAATTTCAGAATTCATTGTTCTATCAGCGTTGGTAAGCCTTTCTGGTCCAGATGCAGCAAATCAGGAAAATCCTGGCATCACTGTTTCACAGATTGGATCATGTTCTTATGCAAGAATGCATACATTTTTAAGGTTCCAGACATAACACATCACCTAAACACTAAAGCTGAATGAACTTTACTTAAATACTTTTATTTTGATCATATCCATCCATTAAATGTTTTCCAATAGACTTCTGGATTGCCCACATGCCACATAATGGACAGCAATGTTCTGTTTAGAGAACAATGTTTTTTCCCTTGCAACCAAGCCAGTCACAACATTTTTGTTCAGTACTTTTCTCATGGTGGTTTGGTGAACATTGAAATTAGCTAATGAAAGAGAGACATTTAGTTGCTTAGAAGTTGCCCTGGGTTCATTTGTGACTTCTGGTCGACTTTGGCCATTGATTTTGTTTATATATTAGGAGTTAAACGTGTTTTGTCCAGGAGAGCTTAACATTTAACCACATGACTGGTTTACTCTGTACACATTCTGCTTGATGTTGATAAATGACTGATCCCTGTTGCCACACGTTTTGCTGCTCAATCTTTTGAAGTCATTGTGCACTATCCATGTTTACAAGCCATAAAGCTTAAAGTAGTGAACTGTCAGTTACAAGATAGAGCTTGGGCCTGTGTCAACTCTCACATTTTTATAATCAATTTTGCTTGCTGTTAAAGCTTTTATTTATTTTATTTATTTATTTATTTATTTTTAGAAAAAAAAAAAGCTGATGCTGAATCACTGTTCTCAATGAACTCAGGCCTCATATGTCTTTAAGATCTGTGCATGTGTAGTTAGAGACTGCAAATATCCATTCCCTTGACTTATTATTATTGTTTTACATTAGATTTTTTAAGCAAGGATATTAGCTGGGTTAATTTGTGTAGTTTATATTTGTCTTGTTTGTATGCTGATCTCATGTCTCAGTTTTTAAACTGTACTGTTATTTATCAGTAACAGACCTAGAATAGAAAAAAGCAATTAGAAAATTGAATATATACATATACGTATGTATGTATGTGCATATATGTATATGGGTGTATATATATAAAAAATGGTGCATACCTTTAATTTGTAGTATATGTAGTAGCATATATGTAGTATATCAAAACTTAATTATAATGTGTTGGACAACGTCAGGAACGAGTAAGGTGGAATTTCACAGGACGTATCATGGATGATCAGTGACTCATACCTGCATTTACTATGAAATGACATGATAGCAGTGTAGACGATGTTCCCACCACACTGGTGCACCTAAAAGCAGCATATGAACTAAAGCTAGGGCCCTGTAAGCAACTGTACAGTTTAATTTTACGTTTCAGTTTAAACCTTTAAATTGCCTGTTGCAGGATTCGGACTCCCCACGTCACTCCACTGCCTCCAACAGCTCGACCTTCAGCAGCCCGCCCAGTCCCGCCTCACCGCACAAGACCAAGTCTCTCTCCCTGGAGAGCACGGACCGCATGGGCTGGGAAACATGATGGCTGGACCCCCGGACCAACGGCAGCATGCCCTGGTCCTGTCCTATGGATTCCGGCCACGCCTTCCTGTTTATATAACCAAAGCCAGCACTAGTGTCCCCTCCCACTTCATATATCCGGAGGTATATGGGAGAGGACATGTGACTGTCAGCAGGGATGGCATGGTGTGTGTGTGTGTGCGCGTGTGTGTGCGCGTGTGTGTGCGCGTGTGTGTGCGCGTGTGTGTGCGCGCGTGTGTTCGGGTGTGTGTGTGCGTGCGTGATACTAGGGCATCCATTACAAATACAAAGGATTCTCGCAGCTGGCTTGGCCAAGACATGAGAGCATTAACTGGCTGAACTTGATGTCCTTCAGAGACGCACTGCAGATTTTAACTTGACTGATGTTTGTATATAGACTGGGTATTTGGAGTAAATCTATTTATTTCTCAGTCCAATATGATCTGTTCCAAACAATCAAATTTCCCGCACTTTCTTCTTTAACCTCTAGAGCGTGATGTTACAGAGCCGTCTGCTACGTAAACTGCCAACTGGCTGTAGCTTTCGCTTGGTCGACCTTCTCATCGCTTTCAGCCTTAGCCTCGAACATCTCGAACCGCTCCCTATTCACCGTAGAGATCATGTGCTATGTTCAGCGTGTTACGAATGATTTGTACCCGCTTGGTACAGCGATTGGACACTGTGCTTTTCGCAGGAGTGCAAAATGGCGGTCTCCTTACTTATTGCTGCATTCATTTCACAAACAGGCTCAGCGTGATCAAACCCATCCGTACACCAATCAGATATTCCATCAGAATAGTGTACATAAGTTAAAGGTATAGTATATATATTAAGAAACTATTGGAGAGAAAAACAAACAAATCCTCAATTCCTTATTTAAAGATTTTCACATTCTCACGCCAAGGCTTTTAATCTGTTTTAGTTGTGTAACTGCTTTTCTTCTATCTTATTTGACTCCTGAAAACCAGTGTTAATATTTCTTATCGTGCAAGATTCCCTTCTGAGACCAAATTTTGTTGCTAACGTTTTCATTTGACAGCAAAGCCTCTGAATCCCTGCCTGCTGTTTTGCTCCGATCCTATTTTCTCTGTTGTAAGAGATAGCAATACGTCGACAGGCTTCGAATACGCACATGAATTTGGATCGAACAAAAGCATCTGCCCAAGATTCGACATTCCTGCCATGAGAAAGAGGGAGAACCGTTTGTTTTCGTTGTACTTAAAAAAAAAAAAATTGGTTCTGTAAGCAATGAAACTGTGTAGCTCAGCTCTAGTTAAAAATATTTCTATTGGATTTGGTACTGATATGTTTCATTTCTCACCAAGTCATAGTGACTGAATGATAAAAGCTGGCCTCTTGCAGGTTGGTCTTTAATGTTTCTGATGGGCTTCCAATTACGTTATGCTGTTTAATAAATCGCCTGGACAGAGAGGTGACCGATGTAGAACTTTGAGTAGAATGCTTTCCCCTAGCTTCCCCTGTGAAAAGGACGTGTGTGAAGGACTGCACACAGCAAAGGCCTTAAGGAGTTACATGTCCGCGACGCCTGATCTGATGATCTTATTAGATCTACATGCCTTCTTTCAGGTAAACTTTAGCTTTAGCATTAGCTGGGTTTCTGTATAACTGACATGACATTCATGTTACACCTCATCTAGGGGTTCGATGATCGACCGGCTCTTAATACCACTCCAGTTGTAGCTCCCGAGCACGTGAAAGAACGCACAAGGCAGCTGTTGCACAATAATAATGACATTTTTAGGAACATACTTAAGTGCGTAAGGATTTAGTTAGGAGCCAGTCCATTATAAAACAAAAAAAGCCTATGCATTACAGCAGTATGTTACCTAATGCTCGTGTATCTAATTTTGTTGGGGGTTTTTTTAGAATTTGTTTTGTACCTGTGTACGGTCTCGTGTCAGATGTATTCATTTCTTGGTTTTGTTACAGGGGTATATTATGTTTTGTCACGTTTGAAAGGAGTTTCCTTTAAGCTCACTGCTGGCATTTTGTGTATTTTTTTGCACAGATATATTTAAAACACAAAGATCAGCCAATTCTGGGATGCAATTGGCTGATCTGGGATGTAATTCCATGATGTAGAGGAATTATGATATGAAGCTTAGGTAATTGATGAGAAATAGAGTCTGGGTTCTGTGCATTCATTCAGCCGAGACATCATGTACAAATTAGGTCTTTGTTACAGAATTCACAGTTTACAAATGACTACAACCTACCAAGGTAGTGCTAGACTGTACAAGTGTGTTTGAAGACCAAATTTCAGTCCTGTCCAGTTATTCTAATGTGGGGGGAAAAAAACAAGTTCATACTATTACATTCTAAAGAGAATAAAACCTATTCTACATTTGGATCCACACTTGGAAGCATTTGCGTTCGTCTCTGTTCCGTAATACTGCTCTTCACATGCCAAATGCTTATCACTAATAAACTGATCAGTCAATCAACTGTGTTCAGTCTCAATCTTCTTAGTCATGTGGTTAATCCTGTGAAATCGTGAGTAGAAGAAAAAGTGGTGACTGTCCTAAAAGTGCAATCGAGGAACATTGGAAGTGGTTACTTGCTACAGATCCTAAAAACACAATGCATACAAAAATGTACAAAAGTGAGCCTGAGCATGAAGTGGTAAGTGCTTAACCAAAAGCGCTTACAGTTTACCCTGTTGATCCTGGAGCTTGACCAAATTGTTCCTGTATCTACATCCCATACGGCTTTGGATATGCATGTGAATTGGAGTCCAGTCTTCTTCAAGTTGCCAACGGGGAATCAGTTGTGCTCATGTTCTCTCACTTCTACCAGTGTTCTTTGACTTAAAAGTTCAAAATGTTATCTTTGAAGTTCCTGGAGGTTATAAGTGATGGCGATCATAATGACTTTAACCATACTTTTAACATTTTTAAAATTTCTTTAAGTTGTCCTCGGAAATGTTCTAAAGTACACTACTGTGCAAGAGTCTTAGGTCACCATTCAATTTGTTGTCAATGTTATAATGACCATATATAACATACTCTGACTATATATGATTCAAGCTCAATTGAAAGATTTAAAACTTGGATTTGTCACTCTATAATACTCTTTTACACTGATCTTTATTCCAATCTTTGTGAACTTTTATTTCATTTCACTTCATTTCATTTTTCAAAAAGGTTTTTCTTGGCTGCTACCCTTCCAAAAAAGACCATTTCTGATTAAGCTTTTTCACACTGTAAAAGGGTCTACCTGACATCCTGATGAAGCTGCAGCTGCCCGATACTGTTATTATTCAAGTGTAAAAGGAGGTCACACTAAATACTTCCCATTCTAGTCTATGGAAGCTGGGGTTTTTTTTTTCAGATTTTCAATTGCATACAAATTTTCTGTACCGTAACCACCGAGATACTTACAATTACATTTACATTTGTCATTTAGCAGACGCCCTTATCCACAGCAACTTACAAGCCATACAGCCTTACAATCCAAACAATTGGGGGTTAAGGGCCTTGTTTAGGGACCCACTCTGTGATAGCTTGGCAGAGGTGGGATATGAACCCTGTTTTTTATGGTCCATAGTTCAGTACCTTAAATGCTAGGCCACCACCGTCCCTTACGAATTATTATGTATTAGACAGCTAGTCAAATCGTTTTAAAAGATTTAGCAGGTGTATTTTACTGCCATCAATATTATTTATGTCATACTTTCATGTTTTATTTACATATTCTTTATTTCATTTATTTTCATGAATATTGATTTACTTTGGGTTAACAATGTTTCCAAGTAGGAGCTACAGTACAGCCTGTGTTATGCACGGACACTTTTAGGAGTTGCAATTTTCTCCGTGAAGTAGAGATGTGAAATATGGAAGATCATCAGAAACTCTTAATAGTACAAGCACTGTGCTGGATTTACCTACAGATACAGATTGCTGAGCGCTGGTCATTTGACCACTGTGACTTGCTACTTAAAGGTTTAAAGCATTTAAATGGTGGTGTTGCATTGCCTGTCCTCGAAATTGCTGGTGCTTTAAGTGGACTCTCCCTCTTGATTGTGTGCAGCCAGTGAGGTTTGTGTATTAATGTTTATATATCATCTTTTTTGGGTTTACGGTGTGTGTTAGTGTGCACACATTTATTATGCTATACTGCTCACAATAATTAGAGGATACTTTAAAATGAAATATCCCTTAATTTTTGTGAGCACTGTACATTACAGTAGCATAAAAATGATGTGCCTATGGTGCTATGTAACTATAGTATGTGACAACGATCTTTTAAATTTACCTATCACAAAGAGTAATGCGCTCGTTAAACAGTGCATACCTGTATTTTCAGGCCATGTTCTAATAAAGAGAGCTTAGAAATATTGATATATGGTCATTATATCACTGCTAAAACAATGGTATATCCGACCTAAGACTTTCACACAGTATCGTAATGTATCATGTATCTTTAGGCTTAATTGAAAAGTGGTATGTCATGAAAGCTTAGTAGTCTACAACATGCCAGTGTTAAAATAAGTATAGTTGGCAAATGAATATTATTAGTTAAAAAAAATGTATCTTAGTCATGCTCTTTGGAAAAAATAATACTTTTTTTCGGTAGCCCCTGTGGCTTTGTGGTAAGAGCCTGGTGCTGGAAATGGCAGTTCCTGAGGACCTGGGTTGGTCTTAGTTATTTGGTCATAAAATAAAGGTTGGGTGGTGCAGCAACATGATAACCTGATCTTGCGGTGAACTGGCATCCCATACTGGGCACACATTTGCCTGCACTCCATGGATTCTGAATCCCTCCAGGACCCAGACCAGTATAAGGATCAAAATGGTGTTAACTACTGTAGATACAGTACTATGAGTAGGTGTCCTGCGACCGGTTAGTTCCTATCTTGCGATCATCTTGGATTTAATTAAGTGAGTGATTACTTTTGGTAGGTGGCCATAAATTCCAGACTCCATTCACACAGTCAAACAGATCCAGTCCTGTGTCTTGTGCCTGAAATATCTTGACTAGATGAATAGAGCAGCCGCCTATGACTGACTGTTCTAGGGGAATGTAAATGTACTACATACAGTGCATCCAGAAATTATTCACAGCGCTTCACTTTTTCCACATTTTGTTACGTTACAGCTGTATTCCAAATTGTATTAAATTAATCTCTTTCCTCAAAATTCTACACAAAATACCCCATTATGACCAT
>JAVSBV010013988.1:0-12406 GCA_033117975.1 Parotocinclus spilosoma
CTTCCTACCATTTTAGGGAGTTTTTCCTTTCCACTGTCGCCCTAGGCTTGCTCAACTTGGGATTAGCTTTTTAAGAAGTGTAATATTGTGAAGTTGCTTTGAGACAATGCTCCATTGTAAAAAGCGCTATCTAAATAAACTTGAATTGAATTGAATTAAAATTAAATTGAATACTTCTATATTTTGCCGTGTATTTAGTCCAGATTCAAGCCGGTTTACCTTTACAATATCTCAATTTCTGATGTGTTTACAGTTGGAAAATACAGCTTCTAAAAAAGTCTACATAATCAAAATGCCTGAATGTACTAATGAGCTGATGTTTGCAGCTGTGTCCTAAACTCCTATCCCCACCAAGAGCTGAGGTCCTGCGCACATTTTTTAAGAATTTGACACTAATGCAATAGTGAGCCTCAGTGGATATCCATTTTGTTATGCATTATTCACACAGTGCTTTCCTGTCATCATTGCATCTATTTAAGTGCAATCATATTTGCTAAAGCTCTTAAAATTAGATGTATGTATGAGGTAAGAAGCCACTTGGCCTGATTTTAGAGTCTTGGGTAAAAACTTGAAGACTATATGAAACAACATTACTAATGTAATGCAACTTTTATCTAAATTTCTGATATGGACGTTTTACTAAAATGTCCATTTGCTTAATACAATGTCTCCTCCTACTCAAGAATACAGAATTTGAATCTTGTATCACTGGAAATATATGACGTTACATTCCTTACAGCTGAAATAACAATACATGTCTTATGGTCCCAATAATTGTGAGTTAAGGTGCTTGCTCAAGGTCCCAACAATGGCAACTTGATAGAAGTTTAATTGAACCCTGGACCTTCTGCTCAATAATCTCAATAATATTTTTATAATATTATAAAAATAATAATGTAAAGTGTTACCAAGTGTTTTATTGTTGTTTTGTCCAATTCTTCCTGGAAACACATCTGCTATTTATAATCTATACAATATTTGGATCTTGTGTCTTTACTGTCACATTTTTCCTTTGAAAAATATTTACATACTACCTATTGGAGACAGGTTAAAAAAAAAGTTAAAACTGCAAGCAGGCCAGTCCAATACCCATACCGGTACTTTTTTCTTGCCTTTGTAATTTGTGCAGCATGTGGTTTTGCATTGTCCTGTTGAGAGATGCTTCAAATAATCTTGGAGGCAGTATATGTGTTTCTGCAATGATTTATTTAATAAATTAATATTCGATAAATTAACTTTGCCAAGGGTACCAATACAGCCCACATAGCATGTCAGAACCTTGCGTTTGGACTTGGTCCAGTCTGGATGCTCATGTTTCGTCTTTGGTCCGGAGTAATATCTTCTTTCTAGAAAGATCTGGAATACTAATTTGTTTGAGCACAATACTTTTCCCAATGTGGTTTTTGTTGCACACTACAGTCTTAAGTGGCATTTGTAAAGGTAACTTTGCAGGATTTGCATTTTTATTAACAAATGAAATATCTTGGGATCATAATGTCTTCAATAAAATAAAAATACTTTTTTGTTTACATTTGTTTATGTTCTATAACATCCCAACTTGTTTTTCAATTTGTGGCTTGTACAAGCATAAAGCAGCTGAACAACACAAACCTCCTAAAGTATCTCCAGTGTGTAATTGCTGTTACTAAGAAGAAGTTTATTTTTATAAACATTTACAGCTGCACAGTACATATAAACAGTACATCTCCATAGCAAAGGTCTCTATGGCAGAACTGGGTCTCCTCAGGACATCCTTCACAGCAAGTTAAGTTTCTCTTAAAGTACAGACTCCGTGTTTAATGCTGTTGGTCCCCTCCAGGGTTCATGGGCGTCTTTGTACTGCAATGCCAATTTGGTTTGTTTCATGTTGCTTTATTACATTCTTTCTCCCTCACCGGTCCTATTTTGATGGCATCTCATATTGTGGCTGCCTCAGAAACCAAGATGAAAAAGCACTCCTCTTTTTGATAATAATTTGTCAAAGTAAGATGTTTGAACACTATTTTTAACCTTTGTCACAGCAAATTGGGTACCAAAAAAACTGCATGTCCACATTTGGAGAGAGAATTCCATGCATACATCTTTTAATTCACCCTTCTTTAAGGGAAACGAGGGTTTGTGAAATTAAATGTTCCTTCTCAACTAATTACGAAATGAGAAATGTGCTTGTAATTAAGACTTCTAAACAAACCTGTAGCTCTTTTTGTTTCTTTTTTGTGACAAGCATACAGTAAACTGATTTATACTCATTAATGGTCTTCCTACACCTTCACAATCATAAATGTAATGTAGAGTACAGGGGGAGTAATGGATGTAAATCATGTTCTTGTACGTCTGGCGACTATAACGTTTAATACGTGTACATACCCTATTTTGAAGCACACTGGCTTCAAGGCTGCTAGAGAAGCTACAGGAACAGATATAAAATAAGGCAATGAAAGCGTTCTAAACAGCAAACAGAAGAAACTGAATTGTCAAGCAGTTCTTCACAGTTTAAAGCCAACAACTGCACCACTGATCGATAGTAATCAATTGTCATTTCTCCTCCCACTTAGCTAGCACCAACTGCATTAACGCGAGACTGCAAAAATGTTGTCTGATATGTTATAATTCATTACTGAGTAGGCAAACTGTATTTAAGTGGTGTTAATGCTATATGTGCACCTCCTATAACTTCTTAGCTGGTTGTAAAATATCCTTTAGAAATTAGAAACAATGGTGTTCAGAGGAATACTGGGCACCCCAGGTCTAGTTATGATCACTAACAAACTCACTCACTCAGGCACTCACTCACTCACATTCTACCCATTTAATCCAGTACAGGATAGCAGGGGATCACCTAACCAGTGGCACAGATGGGACCAAGAGCAGACAGCATGCCAGCCCATTGTAGGGTACGTACACACTTACTTTCTTTTTAGAGATTGGCCATTGACATTTACTGTATCCAATTAATGCTTCACCTTCATCTACTTCTAACCCCAAATGTTTTTATTCTCTTGTTTTCTAACAAGTTCTAAAGGAAGTTGTAAAAAAAGTAGTTAACCTCACAAGGACCAAAAAAGGTCACTACAATGCCAAAAATGTCAGATATTTCTTTCTTCGGTGGAACATTATGATCGTTTTTTCAGCTCTTATTGCTTTTGGATTTGTTGTGCACTAGTGGACTAGTGGTTAAGGTACTGGACTATGGACCAGAAGTCCCAGGGTTCAAATCCCACTGCTCCCACAGTTGGGTCCCTGAGCAAGGCCCTTAAGCCACAATAGCTTGGATTGTAAGACTGTATTAATTGTAAGTCGCTCTGGATAAGGACATCTGCTAAATGATATAAATGTAAAATGTAAATATAAGGAATCAAAATTGAGTTTTTTCTAAAAAATCATGGTGCCATGAGCTAACCAATATTTGTCTCCGGTGAACAATGGCTGGTGAACATCGGCAATTGCTCTACTGTTGCTAAAATGTTGTACCTTTATGGGTTATGTTTGTGTGTATAGGAATGTGGATACACAAACAAACACCATGAGACTTTTGCTTTGGTTCACTTTTGCCAAACGGTGCTTCAATAAGGAGAAACAGCCACCTGACTTTTTGTGAACCGTATCCAAGATGTTTCTATTGTTCTGGATCACTGGTTGCTAATCAGAGATATAAATCTTCAGTGAGAATGAACAGGGAAGCAGCTGCTGCTTACTGATGCGTGTCATCACAACCTTACTATGCTACTGGTGTCACATTTAACCCTGTGACTTGATAAACTTGTTTATTCACAAAAGATCATGGAGCTATGAGCAAGTAGTAGCTGGACAGATTATCCTGTTATTGACATAAAGTGAAGCTGGTTTCTTTCCTTTTTGAGTCATTATTTTCTTTGTATCCTGGCAACTGAAGATTAAATATTATAGAATAATTTTTTAACAGTTTGATGTTTTACACAATTTTGCTGGTGTTAAACTACAGCTACAGTTATCAACAAGGCCAATTTCTCAATGTTCTTATTATTACCGCAGTTTTTATTGCACCAGGCAACGACTTGACCGGCTTCACCTCGCAATCATGAAATCGAGATTCAGTCCAAACCTCATGCAAGGCAACAGATTTAATTTAAGTCTTCTTTTGGGACATCAAAATATTGGCGTAAATGTGATGCATGAGCACTGTGAGTGAAGTTATTAAGGTTTGTTAAAATACCTTACTAATTTTCTTATCTGATTGCTCCTAGTCAGGGTTGTGGGAAAGTAGGGCACAAGGCAGGAACAACACCAATCCATCATGGGTCACACTCATACACACATCATTTACACACTAAGGGCATGTTGGAAACACCAGTTAGCCTAACACACATCTTTGAAATATGGGGGAACAACAAAGTGCACTGAGAAAATATAGGGAGACACAGTGAAAACATGCAGACCCCACAACGGCAGCGCTAAAGGCTGAGCTTGAATAGGGGATTTTGGAGATGTGCTACAGTACAATAACACAGGTTTAGTTGAATTGTAGCACTTTATAGAAGTATAATTAGGTCTAGAGCTTGTACAGTGACTATTTATATTATTTAGTTTCATACCAACGAGATATTAAATCTCCTTCAGAGTACAACTTGCTTTATGGACAATCTATTTTGTGAACTTCAATTCAGATGTGCTTACAAGATAACTGTCACTATTAATCAAAGAATGTATTGGTTGTACTGGGCAGTGACATTGTGGGAGATTATAATGTTGTTTTAGGGAAATTAAACTTAATGAAGTCTTAGAGGATTTTCACCTGCCTCTATAATCAGTATCAATATCCCATACAGTACTGGGCTGCAGTAGAATTATGTTGCTTAAGTCAGCTTTTCTTGGTGAGGGTCACGGTTAATAATAATTATCATAATCATAATAGTAAGGTATGCGCCAATTGCAGTGTCCTTGGCTGATACAGATTTTCTTTCTGTCTAAGAATTATAAATGGAAGAACAGATAAACATTTTTGTTTAGCCTTTCTTTCAATTGAAACTTCTTCATTGCTAAGGAAAGATAGCAGGGGTTTCAGCTTGCACAATGGCAATGCTGTATTAAATGCCTTGTAAAATTTTGCTTTCCAAACATATTTTCATCATGGATTTGCCAACTGCCTGATGGGAAGATCTCCATGCTCATTGTGTGTGTGAAATAAGAGTAGTCTCCCCACGCCCTCATTAGTATTGCACTATATAGATAATTACTATTTGGTTGACTAAGTAGCACTCAAAACACAACCTTTCTCATGATCAACATGAGTCAGCTTTCATGAAGAAACTGGCAAGTGGCTGAGCCATGTATAGAGCTCCATACACACATAAATTGAATGCTGAATTAACATTAGTAAAAGTACTGTGCTATATGTATAGCTGTGTGTGTTCTGCTGTCACCATCTGCAACAGTGGGCTTTATGATGAACTTGCACAATAATAATATTATAAGATAACAGCTTAATTGTTTGTATTTGCATTTGGCTGGTATTTTGCTTGTTGTGGACCTAGCGACAGCAGTCTGCCAGTTACTCAATTACTCCATTTTTAAAGCTGCCAGTGCTTCATAGGCATGCGCTGCGAATAAAGATGCAAAAGTCAAACTGATGCAAATACAGCCCATTTTGTTACCACTTTAACACACCATTAGATTATCTAAATCAAGTTCTGTGTTCAATCAGTCCCAGCTATTAATTACGTTCAGAGCACCATTTGTATTTGATCTTTTGCAGCAGGACTAGTTGCTTCCTTAGACTTTATATGTTTTACAATCCAATCTGATTCTTTCAGTCAGTTAATTATCAAGCCCTTCATGGTTGAGTGAAGTTTGTGAAAGCAAGAGAAATGTTTTGCTGTGATCTGATATAAAACAACTCTGCAATTGGAGAGCTGCCTTTGTGCTGTGTGTAATGTAGTAGCTCTCGAATGTGTGTAAGGACATCTATGAGATGAACTAGTTCTCCATCAAGTACAATTAAATCAAGAAACGATTTAGTTAAGAAAGCCAAGATCAACATGTCATTCTGTAAGAAAAAAGCATCAAATATCGAATAATTACTGCACGTGAACAAGTCGACAACCAATATCGAGAAGGACAAGAAAAAGCGTAAACTGTTTCATTTCTTACTAATAAATCTCCTAAGTATTTTTTCCTTTAAAGGTATTTTTTCAAATAAAAATCAAACAGTTTCTAAAAAACAGAATATTCTGTTGCATCTTTATACTGTTTAAACCAAGTATGTCAGTCGATATACTCTAAATGACTTTTTGAATGTCTGTCTTGTTGACATATAACTACACACACACACACACACAGATGAGCAGCGAGCCACAGCTGGGTCTTTACTGGATCGGGGATTTCAGACTTGGCCAAGAGGAGGAACCCAAATGTCAGGCAAATGTCAGGAACTCATTTGGAAAGTGATGCTGCCGGAGGGAGGCAGAATATTTCTTTTTTGACATGCCTGGCAATGTCTCATTTCAGCTTTGTAAGGAGGGAAAAACATGCTGTAATTCATAACTGTAAAAAATGGGGATTTGGGGAATTGATGCCAGTGATACCTCGCTGCATAATTTTCTGTGTAATTTTCATTCAGTAGCAATTTTAAAACTACATAAATGGGGTGGCCTTAAGCCGACCAAAGCCTGTTTAGGAGGTCCAAATTATATAGACGCAAATGTGTGATTAGTTTATTCCAGTCTAGACCGAGTGAAAGATTTTCAATCCATCTGTAAAAAAAAATTGTGGTGGGATCCAGGGTAACAAGTTAGATGTCATTAGCACTAAATCTATCTCTGGCTCTAAAGTAGTAGTGTTTAATGCTCTGGACTGTTACCAACCAATGTTGGGCCCCTGAGCAAGGCCCTTAACAACTGTTATAAATGACATGGAATTGTCAATTTAGTGTTTCAAACCATACTGGATTCTTCACAGATATCTCAGAATAAAATAAAAAAATGTCTATATATACTTTTAATTACGCTTTTCTCAATTTCATAGAAACTGCAAATGCATTTGTACGGCTATTTTTTTTCCATCACAACCTGAAGAAACTTGAACAAAATTAAAAGACACCTGTTCAAAAAGATTAATATACATTTTCATAGGCATTTAGTTTGTCTGTCATTGGTGATACTGTACCTTTATCCCAGCCTTCCATCCAGCCATTGAGACTTTTATTTATTGTAAATTTGCACAGTGATTTAACTTACGCCCCTTACGCGCACCTTTAGGTATAGTGGGTTATGTCCGGGGGCTTTTAGTGCCGATGGACGCGTACGGGGGAATCCCCAAGGTACTTTGAGGGTCTCCCGTCCCGTACTTGTGCGCTCCTCGCACGCCTGAGCTCACGCTCCTCCGTCGTTGGCACTCAACAAGCCTCACTCCAGCCGGCTGCCCGTCCTGAATGGGACATGCCCCGGCTTGGCTTACTCACGCCACACGTGCGCCCCAGCTCATGCTGGCCTTCTGGCGCGTCGGCACCTTTCATGATCTGTTCGCGTTTGCGCTGTTCGCTCGCCCGAGTTAATACTCGTTTTCTGGCGCCTCGGCGCCCTCTACGCTTTCTTGAGCCTCACTATAGTTGGCTGCCCTCTTGACCACATCTCGTAACAGCTTGTGTGTGTGTTGAAGTTGTTATATGTTGCCAATGTGTACATAGCTTGTATATACACAGTACCTCTTGTAGCATTTGGGCTGATTAGATTATATCAGTGAACCTTGGGTGTTCAGCACCATTTTGTGTATATGTGTGGTGTGCCCCTTCTCAGATCATTGTCTGACAGAAGGCACCCAACTTGGCAGCCTTACCAAAAGGCCGAACCTAACAGTTTCTTCCACGCTCAAACGTGTGTGCATATGTGCATAGTCATAATACTTAAAGCAAATTTCACAAAATCCATTACTGTCTTAGCCCACCATTATACAGGGTGAGTCACAAGTCAAAGGCTACGTCGCATGCTGCATTGTGGACTTTTTGCAAAGGTTGCCAAAATCATTGTTGATGTTTCTTTATCGGTAGCGGTCTTCGGCTTACCCCTACGTCTCCCACAGTCCTGTTTCTCTAAATTTGGCTAAGAGGGATGCTGTGTGATATTGGTGGTTTCTGGGTGTCAGTTTAGCAATTTTATGTATGTACCCAGGTGGAGCAACCAATCGCACAGAATTTAGCCTGGTCCTCTCACAGCTCAGACCGCTCTCTCTCTGACTCGACCTGTGTGGAGTTTGGTTGTCCAGGTACTGCAGTTATCTCCCACCTCCCAAAGACATGCATGTTAGTCCTAATTAGTGTTTCTAAATTGCCCTTAGTGAGCAAGTGTGTGTGTCCTACAATTAACTGTAACCCTATCTATTATTGTTTCAGCCTTGAGATCTGTGTTGCTGGCATTTCCACAACCCTGACCAGGACTAAGAAGTTAACTTCAGTGGTAAAATGGAAATAGGTCATAAAAAAATCTCTTTATATGTATTGGTGCTTAACATGTTTTCTAACTAAAATAAACATATGAAATTTCTTGGGCCCAGGCAAACGGCACTATGAAAGCATGAAGGCAATGAAAGCCTGTAACAGGGAGAGCGCTATAGGCTCATATTATCAGGGAGAGTACACTTTAAAGTATGGCAGAGAAGCCAGGAGGGTAACGTGAAGAGAGATGAACAACAAAAGAGTCAGTCAGGGAGACTGAGGAGAGTACAACAGGAGAGTCAGTCAGGGAGACATAGGATAGAAGTAAAACAGAGAAGGCAATACACATGAGAATGAACTCCTACACCCACCCGACACCAGACTTATTTGAAGTTCTTAAGCCATTCTCAACTGTGACTAGCCCTGCAGTAAAGAAAATGTTCAAACAGGGTTTATTTACTCATAGAAGAGGAATACACTGGCATTGTTTTGTTTGCAAATGTAAATGTAAAGTCCACTAACTATAACTGATTCATTATATATAGCTTTTACATAGATGTGCTGAAGCATATCTTACAGGCTGCAGCAAAGACAAAGATCCAACAAAGTGGTAGACAGATGGCTTGTCAGATCCTGGAGAGCATAGTGGATATAGTAAAGGCTAAATCTAAGCAGTGGCTCAGCTATAGGTTATGGAAAACTGGCTGTTCAATGCGACGTTTTGAACTTGTCCTGACTAGATGAAAATCCATAAAAGTAGAGGACAGGTGTGAAGATGAAGATTAAGGGATACTGAAACTGTGAGAAGGGACTGTTCCTCCTGCAAAACTTTTCCAATCTGCTGTTATTAAGTTTGGGGAAGATTTAACTTTCTGGCCATATTATTGGTCTGTCATACAAGTTTCTGCTCACAATCTCTGTCATTCAGGTGGAATGTGGGCGCATGAATAACAACAGGGTTATAGAAAAGTTCTAAAGTGCTGAGCTGAATTAGTTCAGTCCAGTCCTGGATGGGTGTCAAAAGTTCTTTACTGAACTTGTCTGAATATGTGGAGAAATGAGATAAGAACTGAAGTTTCTGAAAGTAATGCACAATGCTGTTTTGGCACGAACACCAAACCTCTTCACAAAAAGTGAAGTATGGAGGAAGGAGTGTTATGGTTTAAGGCTGTTTTGCCTCAGGGTCTGAGCAGCTTAGAATCACTGAGGGAACACCAAATTCAATTGTATTAAGAGGATTCAGGGGAATGGCAAAGTAGCAGCATATCACCTGGAACTTATTACTGGATGATGCAACATGATACAACAATGACACAAACCATGGTCCCAGCTAAGACGCTGTTGCATGCAACGAGTAGAGTCAGAAATGCTCCTGCATAAATTCTTGCCCTCCTCCATTAAAATTCCATTCTTGCATTGTGACTTAACGACTAAACTACAATGAGTTATTACAGAAGAACCCACTTGGTGCAGCCAACAACTGAGGGGTTGGATGTAAAGCTCTTCCCCATGTCTTTTTATGTTACTATACTTTGTGTTTTATGTTCTTGGCTATGAAGTCTCTATACGTGTTGTGGCTGTTGGTTTTGATGTTGATTGCATATGATCTATATGATTGCATTGTATAACATGCATGTTTGTATTCATGTATTATTCAGTTCATTTTACATGCTGTGTTTGCATATGTATGTGTGTGAGTGGTTGGCAGGTGGGTGTATGGGCAGAAAAAGGGCAAACTTGAAGATATATGGTTGCGTAGGCATGTCATTTGTTGAGGAAGTTTGTGTTTGTACTTTGAATATCTAAAGCAGAATCCTTATTAGATTTATTCTGATGACACCATTGTTATTTGATCTACACCAACACATTCACTAGTCAAGCAACAAACACAGAAAAAGGCTGATTTTGTCTTTTATTTATAAATAAATAACAACCACTTTGCGCACCCAACTTTATAATATATATATATATATTATATATTTATATATAATATATATTCTAATACATTATATATTATGTATATATATATATTACAAGGGGGGGCAGCGCAGTGGTTTGGTGGGTAGCACTGCTTGCCTCACAACAAAAAATACTTCATGGATCACATCAATGAAGGACAGAAATGTGTGGAGAATGATGATCCATCAAGTGACCGAGAGTCAGCTGCGACTGTATGGTTAATCCCATCCCATCCATGTTAGGGTTCCTACCTTCCCCCGGTGCATTCGGCCGGCCTCGCCGGTTGCCATTACGCATTGCTCCCACTTGGGACGCAACCTCGGCGCACCCCTTTATCCTTTCGGTTTCATTATGTTAGGAGCTTTACGCTCTCAGAGGCTTTGCATGTTAATGCATTTACTACCTTACCCTGCGGTTCAAAAGTCTCTTTTTTTTAAATCCTGTTGTCCAATTTGCCTGATCTTTTATGCTCAGGGAAATCCCTGACATGATCTTAAGGGTTTTTCCATTGTAGTTTGAACTGAGGTAAGCTGTGATAGATGAGAGAAAGATGTCCACTTCAGCGGCCGAACTTTTCCAGAAAGCAGTGACCTGATGCAGTATCCATTTTAACAATGAAAACAATGATGTCTTAATTTTAAGTATTACATAAATAGTTTACACTATACATGTACAACCCCAAACTAGAAAAAATTGGGACAATATGAAAAATGTTTGTTTGAATTTTGTTTTTGATTTTTTTTGCAGTGTGTCATCCAGACAAATTGAAACCAAAATATTTCACATTTTGTCTGGTCAACTTTATTTCCAGTTTGTATCCATCCATTTCAGACCTGCAACACATTCCAAAAAAATCTGTGTGGTTTATTTAAGGATTATAAAACACTATTGTGATTTTAAAGAGGTGATTGTAATCATGATATGGTACAAATCCAGTTCAAAAACAGCCCCTCGTTCTCCCCTGGTCCCCTTTTACTAAAAATGGCCACTTGTGTGACGCAGGTGCCACACACTTCCGAGTTGACAAGGAAAGTGGGTGAGGGCATGGTAAAAGACTATTGAAATTCAGCCTTAGTCTCACCACAAGGTACAAAGCTCAACAAAAAGGCACAGAATGCAGTACATGAGTTGAAAAAAAGGGACACAAGAAGAAGATGAGCAGTCCATATAGCATATTCATTTAAAACAGGTGATATAAATTAATAGCCTGTTGCTTGTTGCAGAAAAATGCATTTAGTAATAAGAAATGCCAAGGTATTTATTAAAATGTCAATCTTTTAAGACCTAAATGTAAGTTCAGAGAGAGACACTTCAGAATGAATCCGCTAGGAAAATGTATGCGAGGTCGCTTCTGCTGCAGGGTCCTGTGAGTGACAGGACAGGACATGGGTTTATATTATTTATCTTTATGGTAATATGAAATGTTCATGAAATGTAGTGTTTCTGCTCATACCAGCATGGCTCAGGAATCTTCATACAATTTACCCATTAATGTTTTATAATGGTGGAAATAAGAACCAAAAAGAATAACCAATAACAGTTATTACAATTTTTCTTTATTGTCTACACACATTTTCTGAAAGCACGCCTCATACTCTCAATACTCTACACAAAAATCAAAAAACACACACACACAATGGGCAAAACCCTTCAATTCTTCAGCAAAATGAAACTTTACATTCAAAACAATGTTATCTATTTTCAAAATGGTATTTTGTTTTCAGATGACACACACAAACCATTATATGAATAGACACTTATAAGAACCAGTTGAACACTGATGTGCTCAATGTCAAACACTATGATGAATGGAAAACACTTCATCTCCTTTCATCACAATGACTTAGGCCTTTTTTTGTTCAGTGTTACACTTACTACAGACAGTACAAACATAAGTGTGATGTAAAATATTTTAGAATATTGTTTTTATACTCAGAACACACAAATACACGGTAACAAATATATATATATATATATATATATATATATATATATATATTTTTTTTTTATATTTTTTTTTTTTTCACAAAAAAACAATATACA
>JAVSBV010014009.1:0-12404 GCA_033117975.1 Parotocinclus spilosoma
ATATATTTGATCACTTATTTTTTGACATTTTAGGGGAAGCTGAGCTTCCCTTGCAGTCTTAGAGCAATCACCACTGGCGTAAACCCTTGTGACACCTGCTGATGGTCATTGTATTTGCTTTTGGTGTCTCAAATTTGATAAAAGATACAATAGGATGTATTGTATTGTACTGTAATAAATGTTGTCATGCTGTGTTTAATTAATATTATTGTGTAAAATAAAGAACGATGTGCAATACATCTAAACTACTATGTGACCATGGTAATGCTTAACATTCATGTTCATCCATTATGGGATCGTTAAATAGCGCACACCCGTAATTGTAGAATCAACATTCCTGTTATTTGATTGTACTTTGTTCTGGGAAGTGGTTTAGATTGAGAATATTCAAGACTTAACCGGATCGGGTTCAAGACCTTTCCAGGAAATTCCGGTGACCAGGAGAAAATGTACCCTAAACCGGTGGTCAGTCCATCATTGGGCTTGGCAGAGGTTACTCTTGAGTTCCACTCTGTGAAATGATCGTTCAACCAAATGATGTCTGCATGTGATGCCTGACCCTACCAGGAGTCACTGCAGTGCCCTCCATCCAGATTGGCACTCCATCTATGGGTGTTCTTGCCCTTGCGCTTAGAGTTGCCGGGTGGAATGGCTCATGAACCTGTGTGGATTAAGCAGAAGATAATGAATGAATGAATGAACATACCGAATATTCTTTAACACTGACAATTAGGGTATTTCTACGGTACACGATAATTATCACGATGCATGTGATCACAGACCAAGTGCATCAGTAGCAACAGATTCTTAAAAGCTACTGTTCAAATATTGTCCTGTACTTTAAAATGTGCTTCACTTCATCCAGTTAAACAGGACTAATCAGAAGCACACTGTCTAGCAACATAAAATTGATCACAATACGGTATAGAATTGTCATATTACTCACCCCTAGTGACAATGCCTTCTTTTAAAAGGTGGGTCCACAACAAATAAGTTGTTGCCATGCTACAGTGACAATTCCCTACCCTGTTCTGCCACACTATTCTACAAAAAGCATACAGTTTAAATAACGCTACCAAGTAACGTTAGTTTGAAGTACAAATAAGTAAAGGAATGGAAAGAAAGAGAAAAAGACTAAACTAGAAATATTTAAGATATTAAACGACAGATTTTAGTTAGTTTATTAGGGTTTTTCCGTCATTTGTATATATAACATGGTTCAGTGCGGAAAACTTTGCAACATGTCAGTGAAATGATAGCATTTTGGTGTGAAAAAGCAGTGCTGTTATCAGCAATATCAGCCTGTTGAAGACTTCTTAACCAATCGGATTGTACGGCGAGAACTGCTGTCTATGTATATATATATATATATATATATATATATATATAAAATTATCTATATTTACTGATACTTAGTCTACATTAAATGATCAGGTGTAAACTGGGTGTCTTCCTGTACCGGTTTCTAAGGCATAGCGTAGTATCCTCTCCCGCTGTCTCCACCCTCGGAGTGCAGACACCCTGGCTGTGTCGAGGGCCTTGTGATTTTCTTGAGTGGAATGCCGCAGGTATCAACATCTAAAGGCTTAAGTAGTCTTAATGAGTACCTTCTTTCCTAGTAATAATAAGTGCTATTAGCGCACTTTTAATTGCGTTCCAGGCTTCATTCTTACACGTCTTTTTAACGTACGCTTGGTCTTCAATACTGTGATTACATTTCTGTTTTGACTCCACTGAGTGCATGTATGCAATTTGTTGGGAAATGCCTTTGAACTTTCTGTTTGTGTGCGAGCGTGTGTCTGAGCCCGTTTCCTGTTCTGTTAGACCCCTGGCATATAATTCTGAACCTTTTAAACCGACCAAATGCACCCAGTAAAGGAGACAGCAGGCGCACATGAATATGGTTTAAGGTTTGGGGGGGGGGCGAACTGAATTTAAAAGTATAAAAACTCTATGTCGGAATGTGTTCACACAAATGCATACAAGGAGACCAAATCGCTGCCTAAACACTGTTGTGTGGCAAACAATCCCATTAACTCGAACCTATCTGCTATTACAGGTGTTGGATATACAGTACAAATACTGTAGCAGTCTTACCATTTAACCCAAGCCTTACCTGGCAGTTACAAGGCACCAGACATGGTCTTATTGTTGAAGTGTTTAATGAGGGATTGTATATCCAGTCTGTCCAGAATGTTACTGTGTGTATGGATAGTAACTCTGGGGACGTGGATGTTCCTTGGATGTTCTTCCGGCTCGGCGTCGCTCTGATTGTCTTCAACATCGGAGGCAGGTCCCAGCTAAGTGCAGGAACTCCCTCCATCGGTTGGACATTAGGAGGCGATGTGCCGCCAAGGACCTCCAACTAAGGACTCATTTAATAATCTATTTTGTTTCATAATTTAGTTCATGTTTAAATTTTTCTATTACTAATTTAATTTTTACTATTAATTTGTTATTTATTTATTGACCTGGTTTTTATTTAATTTAATATACTTTTGGTGTTTATTTAGTTAGCATCTAGGCCACCCATGGAGGATGGGTCCCCTGTTGAGTCTTGGTCCTCCCAATGTTTCTTCCTACCATTTTAGGAAGTTTTTCCTTGCCACTGTCACCCTAGACTTGCTCAACTTGGGATTGGCCTATTAAGACAGTGTAATATTGTGAAGCTGTTTTGAGACAATGCTTCATTGTAAAAGGCGCTATATAAATAAACTTGAACTTGAACTGCTCAATAGAAGAACAAAGGAATTTTGCATCCTTATACACTCAAATACACTCATTGCACCCCCAAAAGTTCTACCATCTGACACTGTCCTTCAAATCACGCCATATATTAAAAATGATGGCAAAAGGAACCACAGGAAGTGTCCAATCATATGTTGTATTGGACTATTGGACACAAACGTCTTAGGCTAGCATTACAGGGTGAGTCAAAAGCCACAAGACATCATGGACTGTTCGCATGGGTTGCAAAAACCATTGTTGAGGTTTCTTTATCGGTAGCGGTCTTGGGATGATCACTATGTGGCTTGTCGTCCACAGTCCTGGTTTTCTGAATTTGGCTATGAGGAATGCAACCATCTTGAAGGCCGTCATATTGAATCAAATGGGAAGGTGGTCATATCAAATAAGACATGGTTAAAACATGATCAACACAGAAATTTAAAAGCTTTTGTTTGCTCACTGTAACTGAAGATGGAATTGACAATTCTGTCCAGGAAACCCAAATGCCCAAATTCTCCCCATCAGTACTAATGCTGAGGTGACGGAAGCCACATGAAGGCTCAGTAAAACCTGGAATTCAGTGTCTATCCATTTATCTGTGTTAATTTTTTTTTCATTTTAGCATGAATATCTGTTATTCATGCAGCTGCTGGTGTACAAGTATATTTGAAAATTGCACATAAGCACTACGCCTGGATTAATCACAGCAAACTTGCGTCACTCAGCATTCCTTTGAACTGTAAAAAGTACCTACCTGAAGTAGGAGCTAAAATGGTCCCTATACACCGCATTCTAATCATCCCCAGTTGATTCGATGAGAACGTGAGAATGGGCTGCTTTCACCAAACAGTTCTAAGAACCATGAAAAAGTGGCTCTGGACTGAAAGTGGGTGAAATGATATGATATAAGACTGTTAATCACTCATGAAAACAACCTGGTTTACTTGATGATAAAGGTCCGCTTAAAACCACTCGCTAAGTATTATTTTTTCATTATCCTGCTTTAACAGTTTCAGGGGAAAAAAAGCTTGTCGAATTTCCAGCTGAATTTAGGGAACCATGTCTTCCTGACTCCACCCTGGTATTTCCTGTCCGGTCCGTACTTGGGTTGTTGACTTTTAAAACGTTCCCCTTGCACCTTTTTGTGTCCCCATGTGAGTAATTCATGTGGTCATTGTGTTTAAACCACTTATTTTATTGAGATCTTATCTGAATCATGGAAGAGGGTTAGCTGTAGAGTTCATGGTTTATTCACCTCTTACACTACCAGTCAAACGTTTGGCCACACTTGATTGAATGCCATACTTTTTTTCCCTGAGAACTGGCAATTACCCTCTGAATACAAATAAACCATTTCGATTTTTAAAAGGCTGCTTGCAGCATCACACAGTTTTACATAGTAGATACTGGGCCAACCGCCGCACCCCTGTTCCTGAGTGGTCCCTGCAACCCCTCACATCATGCCTATTGATTCTTCAGTCACTTGACCCTCTGTCACCCCTGGTCCCAACTTGGTACTTTTTCTGTGCTTTTGTTAATAAGGCATTTGCATTTACATTCATGGCATTTAGCAGACGCCCTTATCCAGAGCGACTAACAACTGTGGCAACTTGGCAGAGGTGGGATTTGAACCCTGGACCATCAGGTCCATTCTGCAAACCTTTCATCTTCTCAGTCCCTATCTTGTCCCTCAGTCGTTTAGACTTGTCAGTCTCTCAGGTGCCTGGTGCTCATGGTGTATCCTGAACCATGCCCTTAATCCACAATTGCTTGAATTGGAAAACACTTTGGGTAAGGGTGTCTACTAAGTGACTAAATTTAATTGTTATACAAGTAATTTCCAGGGTCATGTGTGCGACAAGGGATTAGCTGATTATCAAACACCCAAACCAACCTTGGCAGTAGGTAGCAGCATATACGGTCTATACATTAGGTAAATAATCAATAGATATATATGATTATTTTTTCCATCTTGGACATATGTTATATTTCATGTGTGATTTGACAACTTTGAAAATGACTTGTGTTCATTTTATATTCTTTTGTTTGCTCATCTTTTTGTACGGGTTTATCAAAACAGCACACTAGTGCATTCTCTTATTTACAGCTTAACAGTGACATGTTTCCTTTCTGTGGCATCAAACCTGCCCTGCAACCAAGGTGTGGATTAACTTTCTCCACAAAGTACGACTTCATTCAAGCTTCTGACCGAGTCTTACAGCACCTGATGAAACTCCAGCCTCCCTCCTCCTTCCTCTTTACAAGTAGAAAGAAGAGAAAGTCTTCTGTTCTGAGCCGATGAAGGTCTCCATTCTTCCTGCACAGGTATTTGCAGTAGGCACTTCAACATTAGAGTCCATTCATGCATGAATCCTTTCTGTCTAGTCTGTCAGGCAGAGCGTCCTGCCAAAGATTACAGAATGTGATATTTTTGTGTAACTGATTTTGTGTGATCATGGTGCCAAAGAGAATTAAGAAAATTCAAGTTTTTCTTGCGTCGTAAAATGCCTTAAATACGCCTTTTGTCATACTGTCAACCCAGAACATGTCATAACATCACCCTATGTCAATAGAAAACTTAAACCGGGTGTTTATCCCGAAAGCCCAAAAGTGTAAAGTGAAAAACGTGTGAACCAAATACAAATTAAAATACTATCATTTTTTATATAATGATATATTTTTATATATATACATAAAGCAGAAAACAAAATGTTATTTGATTTATTTTTGACATTTTCTGGCCAATAACAGATGAGATGAAGTAAATTTCATACAGACGGCAGTCTAGCTGGGATTCGAACCCATGTCTCTTGAGTTTTGAGGCTACAGCGATAATCCCTTTTCCAAACTAACCTGATCAAATTAAAGGTTAAACAGGTTCAGCCCTTAAAGGTTTTCAATTTTCAGTAGTTGTGACTGAGAAAATCATTTACATTCAAGCTCTCAAAAAAACAAACAGACAATGATATGAATTGATTAAATAAGTTTATTTTAATCACTGACATATATGTTTACATTTCCTATCACTCCAAGTCGGAGCATCACAGTAACATCCTAGATGATAGTAGTAGAAGTAGTAATAATAATAATAATAATAATAATAATAATGCTTTATTGTACATTGTTCTCTTCAATCACTCTTGCTCTTAAAAATAAAATTCCCTTTTAATTTTTGCTCAACATGAGAAACAATTGTTGTTTTTATACAGGACTCTTGTATGACAAGAAAGAAGACATTCTCAATACACACCATCAACGTCTTAATTCTTTGTTTTAAAGCGATCTCACACAAACCTGTTAATGTCGTCGATGGTGATTTGAATTTGGCATTGCAATTTTCAAGCCTATCTTTAATAAACATTAAGAACAACAACAAACAATAGCCAGCTCGAGTATGAAACGCGAGTAGATACAGTCCCTATAGCACTTACAAAACTTGCCAGTGTATAACTATGGGGTGGGAAAAAAACAAACCCTGAAAGAACCTGGTTGTGCAAAATGCATAAACAAAAAAGTGACATTTCATTGGTCTAAACCTGCCTGTTGTGAGTTTGGCTATTGTGTAACTGCATGATGTAATGTTTGCACATCCTTGAGATCACAATTTCTCCGGGGCCTGTTTTATCAATTGTGTGTATGCATAATTTTGCAAATTGTGCATTTAAAAACGGCTCTTTTAGAACTGTGACTGTTTACCGTAAAAGCACCTTGTGGTGGAAAATGGAACTGCCAGTGGGCGGAGTTTGATAATTCATATTCATAAAGCCAATTGTAAACACAGACAACCCAAATTCAATCCTCACACGATTTAAACAGTCGATATGTGCATAGACATTTACTAATAAATGCGAGCCAAAATTCTTCAACAACGAGGTTTATAAGGAAAAAAAATGTACTATCCAGAAGTTTGCTATTCCCTTTTTAAAGTTTTCCTAAATTCAAAATAAATACATTGCATCAAAGCTAGTTTGCAGTACATTAAAATAACTGCATAAATGTTCATCTGAATCTGCTATATATCATATATAAAACTAATATTTCTAGAAAGAAAAAACTTCAAATCAAATTTGCATGCGTAAACACATCGAATTGGACAGAATCACATTCAGATCGCTTTGCACCCGGCACGGTAAGAGCGTTCAGATCTGAACCGTGGCTTCACACTAAGTGGGGTTGCTAATAGCTTTTTTTAAACCACTCCTTAAAAACAAATGACAAGTCTCTTTAGATGCAAGGTGCTTTTTTATCAACCTTACAGCTTCAAAAGGCTGGTCATAGCCACTCGCTGGAAGATGGATCCATGTGACTGACATCTGCTAAAATAAAAACACCTGGCTTTTAATCAATAAAACACAAACTTAGTGTGAAAAGATAGAAATCATTGCTCTTATTGAGTTAGTCTAGATGACATTGCATATATTACAAACTATATTTACAACTGTTTGAGAAATGTCAATTATATATTTCAAGAAAAAATGGTAAACTTGGTGTACGTTCCTTTTTCCCCCCCAACTATTTTTTACTTTAAAAAAGCTTTCAGATTTCTATACATAGTCATGCTTTAGTCTTTATATGAATTTTCAACAACGGGCATTGCCCTGATTGGAATCATTTATGTAAAATTGGAAATGGATTACTGCCTAATGTTTTCTCCGTTTTTCATCCTGAGCTTATCCCGGAATTCACCCTGATGGAATTTCACATTGGATGCCGTTATGCAGTAATGGTGGATAATCCCCTGTCCATCCTTCCTCCCTCTGACCAATTGTGCCTCTGTAGTGATGGGCTGGCACACTGCTGCTACCTCACCCAAGTGTGTCACTTCTCAGTTGCGACCTCACACTGGTTTGTTGGAAAGTGAGTAACGCCCCCCTTTTATATACTCACTTAAATCAAGTTTGTGGTGGCAGGGGGCTTGAAACACTTCAGAGGCAACAATTAACCTAAATCATGTCTTTGGAATGTGGAAGGAAATCGAAGGAAACCCACACATATACGATCAGCTCATACAAAATCCCCACAGGTGGTGGTATGGCCGGGACTCGAACTCGGAGGTTTCTTGAAAAACTGTGAGGTGGCAGCGTTAACCCTTTTCCAGACTTTCCTAACCTCAAATGGTCAACAGATTCAGCCCTTAAACCCTTTATTCCCTGACTTGCTTTCAGTAGCAGCAGGTTCTCTTTCTTTCTCCCTTTAAGAAAGTCGATTCACAAGTAAATGAGAAAAGAAACCCGACAAACAAAGGTGACTATTCTTACAGCCTGGCGCTTGTGAATTCTATCCTCCGTTAAATGTGAAGTTTCCACTGCTGGCTTAGCTGGCACCTTGTAAAGGACGCCACAAAGAAAATCTCTATCACACGCAACCAGGCTTGTCTACTCGTTTAAATTTCTCAGTTGTTATTTCTGCCCGTTTCTGTTTGCTGTGGTATTTCAGGTGTACTCTTCACTCCAGTGGAGTGGTTGGCGATTCTTCGTGATTTGGGGGGAAAGCGGTTTGAATAAACAAAAGCAAAGTTAGAAAGGACAGTCCATATTTACACTCCAGTGTTTCTCTATGCTTTGACCACCTAAGGTAGGTAAACACCTTGAGATTCATATTCATAAACATATCATAAAATTTCTCAGCTGAATATATAGGCTGATTGCATCTTTGAACTAACATTGCAATAGGGCAGTAAGTGCTAAGTAAAGCAATGGAAGGCTGGAGCTGTACTTGCTTTGTACCAAAGTGTACTAATTTGACATACTGCTGGTAGGGATGTTTCCTCTGCAGATTTGCTCGACTGCTTGATGTTTACAGTCGTATTTGGGCTGCAGTACAACTCAAGCCTAATCGAGTGAAGAAAAGAAAAGCATGAAGATAAAAATGACCAGGGTCCAAACTTTTCGCACATGCCGGCGTTATTAAGGCAGGCTAACCGCACAGCCAGAAGTAGGGTCACTGATTCCTTCATTTCATATTTACAATCAGTGCCCACACTTGGCTGAAGGCATGCTCAGTTCTGGATGAGTATAGGAATGTGAAGCTATGGCACTTGGTGCAGAACGACAGGCAGTGTGACGGGACAGAGTGCGTCCGTGTTCAGTAGTATGGCACTTATAAACCCCTCAACCTTCTAACTTAACACCCCTACTGTACATGATGATATGATAGCTGCCCACCAATTGCTGGATGGCTGACTTGTCTGCATTGTTCCTCCCTATTCCGGGAACATCTTAGTTTAGTTCAGGCTCCATGAGAGAAAAAATGAAGAAGAAAAAATGGCAGCAGTGAAGATGACTAATGGTGGTGGTGATGAGGATGATGATGATGATGATGATGTGCAGCATTTGAGTCAAGTGGGTCAGCTACTCTATTTCTGTTTTTCTCTCTTCCCCTTTCTGCCCACTCCTCAGCTTGCTCTCCATCCTCCCACTGCAGGCCTTCTCTCACTGAGTGACCTACGGAAGAGAAATCGAGTGAGTGAGAGGCTTCCCAACAGGATGTTTCCATGTAATTATCGCTTAGAAGTCACCATGCCATCTGTTTTCAGCTGTTAGTGGGTCACGCTGACAATTAATTCAGGTTCACCTGTTCTCCTCTAACTTCTGTTAGAGGTTGGTAGATGGGCATATCTTATATGGTGTCTTGCGGCCAGATAGTGCACTATGCATGTTCTATAATTCCATGATGATATACCATCCGTAGAAAGCATATAGTAAATGGATGCCATTTGCAATCTACTGTCTTAACATTTTTCATGAGTATATCCCATTCAGTGCCTGAAATATGGCGACTCTTACCCAAAATGTTTCAAGAATCATTCGATAATTCATTAGTTAATCCAGGTCAAGTTTTTAGTCAAGTTTTAAAAGATTTATTTGACAGCAAAGGAGCCAGAGACTCTTTATTTTAGAAAATCATTAGTTATGTACAACTGGTGATTTTATAAAACCAACACTTCACAAGCAACACTTATTATTTAGTATGTAAAAAACAAGATTGGAGTGTACCCCAAAGCACACACTGAAAACCAGTTAGCACAGTGACAGCATGCGGATGCAACTGTCAGAACCTTTGCAGAATATGACAGTACTGTGCAAAAGATTAGATTTGTTGTTTTAGCAATGGTACGATGACCATATATAACATATTGTACATTTATGGCACACGACTAAACCAAAACAAACTTGGATTTGGATCCTATTATTCCACTAATATTCATTCCAGTCTTTAAGAGCTATAGCATATTTTTAATTTTCTGATAGCATTCTAACGTTGAGGTTGATATATGGCCATTACACCACTGCTAAAAGCTACTTATTTTACAGTACTGCATATGGAGGACATGACTGATGCAGCCACGATTTCTGTAAGACTGCATATGTCTGAAATGTCAACAATTAAGTAAGCAATATGTACATTTGCGTTAATATTTAATTGGCTACAAATGCGTTAGAACACATTCATCAGGATTTTTTGTCATAATTTGCAGTTATGAACACTGCAATTCCTCTGATATATGCAAAATGCAGACTTATGTTAAAAATGATCCCAAAAGCATAAGGACTGTAGAAACTTTCAAACAAATATCAGTGGCACTTAATTGGGTTTGGATTCATCTGATCTCTGTTTAGGTTTGCATTAGCAGGGACTAATGGATGTAGCACCGTCTCAGCTACTTTGACTTAGGTTACATTTGTCCTTCTCAGTGTACTGGACATGACTAATATTCTTGCTTTACTATAGTGTTATAGTTAGTGGGTGCTGGTACATAACTGTATCTGATTCTTTTTTTTTAATGCCATTTTTCTAATTAAGAAATTACCAATTTACCTAAGTAACCATTGCTGGGTAATACAATCACTGAATGTATGTAAACATCTACGTCTCATTGCCCTAAAGTCCAACAGCAGTAGTGGATTGATTTAGTATTGAGGGTAAACAGTGAGCGTTTGTGCTCGGTTTCCATTGGAAGTTAAATACAGCCAAGTACTGGCTGCAAACACATTTATATTGTGCTGTGCTATTAACTCGACAGGGACTAGAGAGGCTATGGGGTCAATCCTAGCTAAGGGCTACTGCAAATTAAAGAATTATAGTTGCTCTAGGGCAACTAAATTTGCATTTGGTTAATGTCACTTGCTACAGGCAATGATGGCCACCTGAAAGCATAAACATCTTCTGTGTAGTTTGTGCCTGATTTCTTGTGCTTTTCATTATTTAATCTCCCCCTATTAAAAATGTACTTATTTCAAGCAGGTGAACTAAGATAGATTATCTGCCAATGATGTGGTGAAATAAAATTTAATTGAGAGGATACTCCAAATTAACAAAATTATCTAGGGAAACATTAGATAGGTATAGCCATTTAAAATGTTTTAACAGTGTTATGCTGCATTGGACTGTATTTGACCATTACTGCCAACTGGTGTCGCAACCAACAGAAGAACATAGAATAACTGCCACATCCTGAGAATCTTTGTCTAGAGAGTCTCAGAAGTCCCTGGACTGTCTGGACTCAACGTTGGCCTGGGATGGAACCCATTGTTAAGTGTTCTTATTTACAAACCTCACCTTGCCGGATAAAGGGTATGAAACTGTGTACCAGTCATGTCAGGGCAGCAAATCAACAGTGTACTAATCCCACCCCCAGTTAAGCAATTGCATTTTGAGGAAAGTCTCCCACTGGGTTTCATCCCAACATCCTGGCTATGTCCCTGTTCTGTCTGTGACCAGAGCTCTCAGCCCCTAAAGGCCACCTGTGAAGTTCCAGTTCTATTCTTCTCTTTACACTGGGGAGTCTCTAAGGTCTCTAAGGGTTTGTGGTGTACAATATGATTGGGGCGCCCTCTCCTAACAACTGAAGATAGCTGACATTACATAATATAAAGTGCACTGTAGTTATGATATTTATTACTATACTTTCCATAAAATATATAATGACCAGTTCAGTCCAGTTTGTTACGGTATATATTAGGACCCAAGTATGCGGGACCAAGGAATCCCACGGCGTATAATAAACATGGGGAAATCTATAACCAATCCACAAAATGGGAAAAAAGGGAGCGAAAGGCTCTCTAACGCATGAAAACTAAAAAGGTGAAAAAGGGCGTGCTGCTGAGTTGCATCCCAAAGGGAGCAATGCGCAATCCGCCCACGGACCCAGGATGTGAGCTTTACAAGCCGCGGGTCCGGGGTTCAGCCCCTACCAGCTGCGACTCCCGGGCGCCATCAGCTGCCAGGGACAGAGGCGGCGGAGTCCATTCAGGACTGTGGGCGAACATCGCAAAAAGCACGATGAGGTGCTGATTTGGGGATGTCTCTCAAATCACGACGCATGTGGGGGACTCCGAAACGCGAAAAGGCGAGCCGAGCTCGCACGCGCTTGTAGCGTGAGAAAGTGCGCCGCTTTGGGACGCTCCCCAAATCGAGAGGCACAATGGCGTTTCCGGAGCACCAGACGGCAAGCGTTAGCTCGAGCGTGCAGTAGCGCACGAAGAAGAGGAGCCGGGGCGCGTCTCAAATGGAGGCGTGCAGCCAGCTGAAGTGAGGCTCGATAAGAGCTGGGTTGGGACGGAATGAGGAAACCTGGATCTTTCCCTAAAATGGCTAAAGACCTCCGAGGTTTCCCTTGTACACATCCTTCAGCTCTAAACGCCCCCGGATGTTACCAACTGAATGCTAAGATGGTG
>JAVSBV010014020.1:0-12404 GCA_033117975.1 Parotocinclus spilosoma
TTTCGCTCTTTTTCCCCGTTTCGGTTTTGTTATCCTTATTTCCCCATTCTTATTATACGGCGTGGGGATATATTTATACCGCATTCTGGGTCCGGTCAAAAACACCACCACTGATCGTAACAGTTATTAGTTATTAGTTTTGGCCCATTAAACCAGTATGCATTCTGTAGAATGTTTTTCATGCAGGTTGCCATGAATGTGCTGGCAGTTTACAAGCGTACCAGTTGAGAGGGTGTTCAGTCATATAGGAATTGTCACATGCCCTTATCAGCCAGAATTGCACACACTGCCAAATTTTATGTTCTTAAAATATAATAGCAGTGCTATGAGATTTAAAACACACCTAGGAAACACCTACAAACACACCTGCTGGCGTTGTTTAACTTCTGAAGCAGAACAGTTGTTTGTTGTTTGTTGTTGACTTTATATCGCAAAAAACAAATTCCTGTGGGTATAAAAAAACTGAAACAAAAAAAAGTAAATAATTTCTTGCAAAACAATTATTTTGTGTTATATAGACACTTCTTTACCCTAGATTCTAGCCTAAGGACTTCAGACTTACTCAATTTACCAAGAACTTGGTGTGGCATCTACAAAGCATCTGTAGCTGTCGCTGTACAGTGTTTTAACTCAGTCGATCAGTTGTGATGGGATGTCTCTCAAATTGTACAACATAACTCTTTCTATTTTCAGTGAAATCATATTTTTTATTGTATTGTAACCAGTGTATCGTGATGCGTATTGTATCATGAAATCCTTTCCAATACCCTCCCTAAATAGCCATTGCATCACTCACTGGAATTGGCGTTAACGACAAGCTAGAATACACCTTGAGTCCAAGAAATATTTCACTCAAACAGCAAACTATAAGCTATAAAAACAAAAAGTGAGAATTCATGGAGACTTACTGCTGCCCTGATGGCTTTGTGTTTTTACAGCCAAATTAGTAGGTGCTAGAACAAACAAGGAGGAAGCAGACAGGCCAGGCCTCACACTCTCCAAATGTGTCCTCTAATCTGGAGAAGGTCGGGGGAAGAGGCTGATCTGGATACTGTCAGCAGCCTGTGATAACCTGGCAGAATGCAAGCAAAACCGCCCAGTCCCAGGCACGCATAGTGATGAAAGAAACAGCAAACAAAAATGTCCTGTGTTTCTTCATTAAAACACTAAGTTTTTATTCTGTGCTGTTAATCATGTAAAATGAATTATAGCAGGTTGAAATTATAGTTATTACATGATTCAGCTCCAACACTGAAAGGTGTCAAAAACACGGAAAGATAATTATATATAATTATGTGTAATTCTAGAATATGTTGTTGTACATGCCAGCTGCCTGCCTATTAAACAATGATGTACCAGGCTACTATGCCAATAATTTAAAATAAATCTATTATTAAAGTACAGTACCTAATTACAGTAAACAGTTTTACAGTAAGGTGTCACAGTGACGCAGAGCTTAGCACAAAGACCTGGGTTTGAGGCCCAGCACGGCCACTGCCCATGTCTGCATGGGCTTTCCTTCATGTACCCCAGCTGCCTCAAACCTTCCAAAGACATGTGAGGTCAATTGACATAACTAAAGATTTCCTGAGTGTGTGTCTGTTTGCATGTGCTTTAAAATGGTTCCCTGAGCAGGATTGGGTCCCACCTTGAGCCCTGTATGGTTTTAAGTGGAAATGGAAAGTCAGTGAGCAAGTAACGTGAACTGATATTTTAGTAGGTAAACATACCATGTACATTCTGTACATTCTTTTCCTATTTTATAAGCTACACCCATTTCGTAATTTCAGTACCTTGTTGCCAAGCCCAAATTGACAGCAACCTTCGACTTACAGTTCATACAGTCTTACAATTCAAACAGTTGTGGGTTAAGGGTCTTGCTCAGGGACCCAACTGTGGCAGAGGTGGGACTGAACCAGAGTCCAGTACATTACCCACTAGGCTATCACAGTCCCAGTTCTTCTTACATTATTTCCACTATTCGTCCCCATAGGACCACCAGATGTGGGTGGTGGATGATCAGCACTGATTTTTATGAACCGAAATTAATTGCTCTGTCAGTTCTGTTATTCCTATTCAAAACAAGTTTCAATTACATACAAGATAACAATGAAAGCACAATTAATTAATTGATTATTGAGAAGACTCATATTTTGGTTTAACAGACGCCAACGATTGCATTGATAAGACAGTATTACGAACAACATGAAAGATCAGCCAGATAAAGCAGACTCAACAAGCAGACTTGAACCAGTATATATAGTTATAGGAGAGAATATATGATGGGGAGGGAGGATGGGCAAGCGGGTATTGCTGAAAGTAGGACAAGAATATACATTTTGGATAATCTTTTACAGCTTATTTCAAATAAGTGGTGAAAAGTCATACTAACATGAAAAACAAAAAGTCTCTAACCACATCAACCGAGTATATGAGCACACAACCGGTAAGGAAGTTATTTAGGGAGACAGACGAATCAGATTTGCCAGATCCCATGAGATGAACAAACAACCAGATCTACTGAAACAATGCCCAACCCCCCCTCAAAACATGTGACCTACTACAATGTGACCTACTAGAGGCTAAACAAAACCAACTTACAAGAATATAGGAGAGAGACAGGACCAGGGAGAAAGCCCAAATACACAGCTACACCTCAGAAACAAGCCCCAAAAACCTGCAACTACAAGTGCAGTAGAAAGCGTAACATGAATGATGAACTTTACTCTTAAATTCCTGCCTCTGTTTGTGAATCCACAGCCTTGATTGGGCTGCAATGTCAGAAACTAAAAGGCTTATATTTATCATTCTCATATCATCACTTAAAATTGTTAATACCTGTTGTTTGGTCTTCCCAAGGTTTCTTCCCTAGACTTGCTCACCTTGGGATTGGCCTTTTAAGACAGTGTAATATTGTGAAGCTGCTTTGAGACAATGCTACGTTGTAAAAAGCGCAACATAAATAAACTTGAATTGAACTGAATTGAATTTCGGCAAAACAACAGTGTGTAGGATCTACTGGCACAGATACAACATATGTGAACAAATGTCCTGCATGATACCATATGGCACCAGTTTGCCTTTATGCCCGAGCAAACACCTTGCTTTAAATTGTGCAGTATTTCCCAATAAACGTATAACATTCGCTCCAATATTGTAATCCAACATTTGCTCCAATCACTTAAACATTTTATCATTACATTAACGCAGAAATTTTCTTTGCGATTCCTTCACGGTGAGTTATTGATGATGGACACTAGCTAATGTAAATAGAGCTGTCTCCCAACATATGGTATATATTAACGATTTTGTCTAACTGCTCTTGTAAAAAAGTTATTGGTAGCTATGGCAATGTCTAGCTTTAAATAATTATGTTAGTGGTTTAGTGTAACTAATAGAACACTTAACTGCCATAAATGGGACTTGACCCGAGATTTGCATGTATTAAAATAAGACTGCTTACAACTTAGTGACCTGTTCGCAACTTTGGTAGATACCTCCTGAATGAAAACATTATTCATTTCATAGGTTCCCAGATGGAGCGAGATGTTTACGAAAAGGCAGGAAGAAAAATAGGCAGGCAAAATGGGCAGCCTGGCCACTTGCAGCTCTCCATCAGGCATGCCCAGGCCATTCATGGTACAGATTTCGATGTTTTTGTGGAGGTGCATAACGTGGGTGGAGAAGACACACAGGCTCAGCTCACAGTCACATCCAATGCAGTCACTTACAACAGTATCCACCGGGGGGAGTGCCAGAAGAAAACTGCCAAGCTCACAGTTCCAGCAAAGAAAGGTAGGACAAGCTACATTTTTTGGGTGTCTTACACTGCAGGGCCATCCATCATACATTCATACGTGTTGGTGCTACCAAACTTCTCCACCACAGACTTTGATAACTGCTCCAGTGAGAGCAATGGTGTAAAATTGATTTCAGATGCCGGGGGATGGAATGATCAGTAAAATATTTCAGAATTAGCATTACCAAAAGATGCTACAAAAAGTAGCTGAATACTGTATAGGGGACTATATGTTTTAGTTACAATAAGGTTAAATTACAAAATGATTACGAATTGATTACCTAGCACTAAGCTGAACCCAAAGGGTGTCCTCATACTTTTGGACATGCAGTGAAAGTATGATGTAGAAAAAATGTGTGCAAAAAACACATAGTGCTCTAATTCTGACTCTTTTTCAGCTCATAAGGAAATAATGCGACTCCGCTATGACCATTATGGAGCATGTTTATCAGAGCATCATCTAATCAGAGTCACAGCCCTTCTCCAAGCTGGCAGCGAGCACAAAATTATTCTGCAAGAAGTCAACATACCCTTAAAAATGCCCAGGCTCCATATCAAGGTCATTCCCAAATCATCTGTACTGGTTCAGTTCAGTATATGAATACAATGAATAACTTATACAATAAAACGTAATCCTGTTTGAACATTTTCAGATATTTGGAGAAGCAATGGTATCTCGCAAGCTGACAGCATACATCTCCTTCACTAACCCTCTGCCTGTTCCACTCAAAAGAGGGGTATTTACCGTGGAAGGTGCGGGATTAACAGAAGCACAGGAAATCCAGGCACAGTATGTATGCACCTTGTATCCAGATGCATGTTGGGACTGTAACTATATTAAAGTAGAGTAGTTTAAACTCCAGGTGTTTTGAAGATGTGTGTTGCCATTTACAGTAGCAATTGGCTTTTGTTTGATCATGCTATTATGCTCTCTATTTCATCTGTCTTTTTTTTATTTTCCACCAATTTTCCCCAAATTGTGCTACTGTGATAGATTGGTAGAGTGAGATCCCCAGTCCTGCTCTCAACAAACTCACAATAAAGCACTTACTTAACTTACTCAACTGGTAAGTTGGTGGTAAGGTATTCGACGAAGGGTATCTGCTAAATGCTGTAGACATCCTAAACTATGCCAAATCCTCTCTGCTGTCACCTCTTCTGACAAATTGTGGCATTTTTTACCTGATTACTTCAGTCCCAAATCCAGAATTAGGAGACATGAAAATACTCATGACAAACACCTGCACAAATACTGACTCAAGTCCCGGGTCATGTGCCTCACCTGCATTTAGAGTCTAGTGGTTAGGGTACTGGACTCTGGACCAGAAGGTCCAGGGTTCAAATCCCACCTCTGCCAAGCTTCCACAGTTGGGTCCTTGAGCAAGGCCCTTAACCCACAATTGCTTGAATAATAAGACTGTATCAGTTGTAAGTCGCTCTGGATCAGGGTGTCTGCTAAATGCCGTAAATGGAAATGAAATGTAAACATATTTATGGGGGGCGAACAAAGGCATTTTATACAGTTGTTCCATTCCGTCCCAACCTTTGCATTTTGCTGTAACGTATTAGACAGCTGTGCCACCTGAGCACCGAGGTTATTTTCATACTTCTATTTATGATCAGTCACTAATTCACTCATTTTCTTTCCAACCCCCTTTGAGCACCTTTAAAACCTGCTTGTGCTGATCACCCTGAAGGTGTTAATCTGAGGAAGGCATTGTCAGAACACAAAATGTGTAAGTGTGAAAACTTTCTTCTCCCTTCTCTGACTCGATTAGCATCAGCTGTCTGAAATGCCGCCGTGTGGGGAGTGTTAAGAACATGGCGAGATACGGGAGAGAGTTAAGTGTGCATAAACGTAATGTTTTTTCTATTTTCTGTATTTTATTTGAACCGTAATGCCACCGTAATGGCAACCAGAGCAGAAGTGAACCTCTGAAGCATGCATGCCATTAGACTTTGAGAGACCATGCGTCGGTTTGGTGGTTCCTACGAGGGAGCAGCTCAGTAATGTAGCACCTTGCTCTGCTGTCGATGTTAATCGAGTGGAAAATCTTAGCTGGGATTTTGGTATCTTTAAAGTGGCGTACCCCATACCAGAACGGAATGTGAGTTTTCTTTACTTTTAAGCAATATATTTATAACGATGTGGTTTCACTGACTTTGTAAAGCAGTTTCAGGAAACATTTACTTCGTAAATGAGATTTTACCTCAAGTCTTTATATAATATAAAAAAATAGGGGATACTCCAAAACGAAACGTCAGATAATGATAAATCAGTGCCTTATTTTTGTGAGCAGTGTTGGTAATGTAAGGTAAAAAATGCACAGCAAGCTTGAGGAAATGAAGAATTTGATCATTTAATTCATATATACTAGGTTATTTTTCCCCTTCTATGGAAAGACAAAGTGTTGAGGCTTGTCCTTCAAAGTCTTTACCTGTTATGTACGTCATACGTCATCTAGTGAATGGACATAAAACGCCTTCACTCAAAATATCTGATGAGCCTGTGAATCGACTGTAAGTGACACCTGTCTTTATAACAAGAGAAAATAGCAAACACTAGAGATGGACTGGATTTATAGACTTCTCCTGACCTTTTGGTGAAAGCGGCAACATTCTGTCATGTCCGGGAAGGAACGTTTCCATTCTCAACACTGGGGGTCTGAAGATGTGAACAGGACCCCATGTTTGCTTTCAAAGTCAAATGTATTTCTATAGCGCTTTTTTTCACATTTCACATCTTGCTTAAAGCACCTGTTTATGACAATCTGAGTTTGAATCTAGGGCTCCAGTCATGGAACACTGAAAGGTACAAGATTCTGGACCTCCCTGCAATCCTGGGCAGGATATGAAGGATTCAAATGGAATGTTTTGCTTCTTGCTTTTAGAGAAAGATGACAGTTGTTGGTGGAACTCACAATTTGAGAAGTCCTAGCTTTTCCATTTCCATTTCTGGCATTTAGCAGACGCCCTTATCCAGAGCGACTTACAACTGGTCCAGTCTTACAAGTCAAGCAATGGTGGGTAAAGAGCCTTGTTTAAGGACCCAACTGTGGCAGCTTGGCAGAGGTGGGATTTGAACCCTGGACCACCAGGTCCACCAGGTCCAGAGTCCAGTACCTTAGCCACTAGGCGGTGGTTAGGACTTAGCAGAGGATTGTTACCAAATCAGCTCTGCCAAACAGTCATTTAAACCGCTCAACTTAGAATAAGTTTGCTCTCAATGATGATGTCTGCAAAATACTGGATTTAAAGCTTTTTCGAGCTTCTAAAACAGGTCTAACAACGTCAGTAGGATTTCTTCAGAAGAAGTAGAGTTGCCTGAAGCAGGTGTCCAAAATGTATTTAGCTAAATGTATGGAAGTTAAGACAATGCTGCTTGAAACAAACTTGAGGCAAATACAATGTGTTGTGTACTGTAAGTAACTTAAGCAGGGTTCCCCAAACAAAATGTCCGGTCAAAGCCGAACCAACCTGTTTCACATCTTGCTTAAAGCACTTGTTTGAAGGACGCCTAAGTGCACATGGTTCACAAGACTGAAAATTGTCGTGAGCCTTGTCATTTCTCATGAAAAGGACTTTACAAAACCGTCTAAACCTTCCGCTGGAAATAACCGTTGCGTTGGACAAAAACTGGCGAGGATATTGTGACAGAAATGAAACACATCATCTTCTTGAATGCTTGTTTACTTCGGGTTATTCTTGTACAAGCGCAGTAAATTCAACGGATATTGTTTTGTCTCTATCAGGCCGTTCTTTTTTTTTGGGGGGGGGGGCTAATTGGAGGGTACCTGAAAAGGTCTGTGGAAAGGTGCTCGCTGAAAAACGCCCATCTAATCGCTAATCACTCTCTGTTCTTGCGAGGGGTGACTACGAGGGCAGAGGTTCCCCTTTCATCGCTGTGTGTGTGTGGGTGTGCTAGCGTAAGATTACTCATTTAAACTTCAAAGCATGACAAAAATGGCCTGCCACCACCAAATGAGGGAAACACAGAGGCCCATGAGGAGGCAGAGGAGCGCAACCTCTACTCGGTCTTATTCGTCTGGCAAATGAGCTCTTGTGAAATGGAGAGCGTTACAGAATCGATAATGAAGAAAAGAGCAGAGGAGCACAGAGGGAGCAATAGCGATGCCCAACAGTGGTCTAAAAGTGCATTATGTATGAAATGGAAAACATCTCACTGATGAATTATGGAGTAAAAACAGACAGCCAAACTAATAATGAAAGAAAAGTTTTAAATAAGAAAGCAGATGAACTAGAAGAGCAATCCGTTTCCTTTCTATTCTGAAAATATACTTTAATGTCAAAGATACATGAATTTACATGAATTACGTTTCAAACATTTAACAGACACTTTTATTCAGGGCAACTTACAACTTTTGGACTTATGATCGTACCACAGGGTCTAACAGTGGCAGCTTGGTAGTGCTGGGATTTAACCCCTCACCCTCACTGCTCAGTAGTCCAGTAGGTTCCATTATCAAAGTCTAATGGACATGCTGCTTTGTGGACATACCAAAGTAGAGAATTATTGCTATTTTTCCTCAAATTGGTTGAGTTTGTTTGCTTCTAGAGCAGCTCCTGGAAGCACCTGTTCATGACAATCTGAGTTTGAATCTAGGGCTCCAGTCATGGAACACTGAAGGGTGCAAGACTCTGGACCTCCCTGCAATCCTGGGCAGGATATGAAGGATTCAAATGGAATGTTTTCTTGCTTGGGTGGGTTAAGGGTTTTGCTTAAGGACCCAACTGTGGCAGCTTAGCAGAAGTGGGATTTGAACCCAGGAGTCCAGTGCCTTAACCGCTAGGCTACCACAGTCCCGTCAATATCAACTATGAGTTTGAGTATGGAGGCTCGTGGTCAGCCCTTTAATCCTGCATTTGCTATGGAGAGACACACTGCTCCACCTTTTTTTTTCAGGAACTCCTCCTTGGTGAGGTTTGTTTTATGATGATAATAATAATAATGCAAATTCTACTACTGTAATAGTAAGTCATGTTAAGTTACTACACAGACACAGTGTTCTTTTTTTGGTTTTATTTTGACATTTAGGTACATTTTACAAAGGTCGAGATGAATCCTTCTTGACTTATCAGTCTGAAGGACGATGAATCTGTCCTGGTCGACCCACCATACCAGGGGTATCAGTTGTAGTTGGTGTTGGATGGGGTAGGGGTTTGAGGGGGGTGTTGTTTTGGTATGAGCACTCAGGAAAGATGACTTAAGACACATGCAGATGGAATGTTGGATGATCTTGGGACCAGGCCTTTGAAAAAGCTCATAGTGCAACTCATAAGCTGTGGAGCAACTTATGGCTTGTCAACACGTTTCCCAAATACTGCATTTGAGCAGAAGGGAAACAAGTGAGACCTGGTTCCTGATCATCTGGTAAGTGTCTTCCAGGTGCTCATACCGAGGGACAGCAGTTTTATTTATCCTCCTCCAGCACCTCTGACAGAGCTGGAGAGATGGACACCCGGTAATGAGTAGGAATTAGCTCGTGTATATCCTCTTCCTCCTCCTCCTCCTCATCATTACACGCATGCTGTCTCCGGATGTCCTGGTCTTTGGCTGGTGCTTTGGCCGCCACTTTAGTTCTATGCTGTGATCCAGAGCTCCTTCGAGCCTTATTCCTTTTGTAACTGGGCTCAGAAGGAGGTTTTGGAAGCAGAGCTACAGTGGTGGTATGAGCAGCCAAACGTGCAGCAGGCCTACCATGGTGCCCTCTGTGGTCCAGAGGAGGCAGTCTAGCTGGAGGCTTAGGGTAAAGGATGGCTGATGAGCCACACACGTTCAGATCCTTAAGACATGACATTGATGTTTTGTCTGTCTTTTGACCGATGTTCTGTCTAACACCTCTTTCAGCAACACTGCCTCTGGTTATCTTCTGGTCTTTGATCCGCTTGACTTCCTTTGGAGCCACAGAACACTCCTTGGAGGAATCAGGAGTCCTGTTCATGTCTCCAGAAATAAAGGTAAGCCATTCGGAGCCAGAAGTCTCATGTTGACGTGTTTTCTCCTGATAAATTGATGGGAGAAAACATTTGCTGCTGCCCTTTGGTGCAGGATTGTTGGTACTGCTGTTCTTCTTCCCATGCTGGAGCATCAGTCCCTCAATGGGTGGCAGGGAGAAGGTCTCCGGCTTATTTGGGAGCCTGTATTTATCCCTCATTTCTCCACACAGTCTCAGATGAACTGATGAACACAATAAAGCAGCCACTATCTTTGCAAGGAAATGGCGAAATGACCTTAGTCAGAATGTGCACGCCTTTTTATAGATCACTGATGCATTATGATGTCATAGGATTCCGATTTGAGCCACATGCTGCAAGAAGCTGGTATTATGATGTCATAATAGGCAATATCATGCTATTTCTCTTATTAATAGTAATAGTAGTAATAATATAATGTTTGTATTATATTTTATTTTTCTTTACCCCAATGGGCAAATTGTTGTGCAGACAGATATACAAATAAATACCAACCATACAACAGGAACAATATTAAAATAAGGATACACATCAACACTGACACAAGTCAAAGCAGATTTTTTTTAGCAAATTTTTTAAATCTATTAATTTTTCATCTAGGCAGATTTCCAAATGAACCTCCCCAAACAAAGGGTGACTCAATTCAACCAAAATGTTCCCGACCTTATGTAGGTAGTGAAGATCATTCATTGAAGTCCCTGCAAATCTAAACGTAAACCTAATAATTATTATCCTAATAATCTGTTCTTGTTCTTTAGTGAAAGTGAGTACCAACAGATAAAATATTCGAAACATTTTGGTACTTTTGTATTGCGAACAGACAGTCAGATCGCCAACGATATGACCAAATTAACACAACACTACAATAATTAAAGTTTATGAATCCGATGGATTGTGTTGCAACTGTTTCCAAAATCAGTGAAACTGTCTCTCTTTCTGTTATCTGATGTTGTCACTATACCAGAGTAACAATCTGGGCATATGGATATCATCATAACCACCATATGCAATAACCACAGACTTTTGTGTCGTATCAGGAACTCCATGGCAAAGTTATTGCAAAGTCATTGTTTCACCATTCTAACATTTTACAGGATGTCAAAAATCCTTTTCTAATTTTAAGCAATATATGTATAGTCCATATATCATATATAGCGCCAAAAAATTAAATACTGTATATGAAATTATTATATCCCCTTAAATCCTATTAATTGAAATATCCATATATAGCATAAATAGCAACTCCGACATGAATCAGATAAACCAACACCAAGAAGTATGTCAAAATGCAAGATGTCTTCAAACAGCCAAAGCTTACATTGTATTGGACGTGGCTGACACAATGTTGATTTTGGTTGATTCATTTTGTGTTTTGTTTTGAAAAGACCCTTATGCCAACCAATTCAAGTGCATGTACAGTGCCGTCTTAGGCCACCATTTGATTTGGTCTTTTAGCAATAGTGTGTATGTGTGTGCGTGTGTGTGTTTTCAATAACAGGAGCAATAATGCTTTAACTTGTACCCTGGCTTGCCTGCTGGGTGAACTGCTCTTTATGTTCACTTCAGACATTTTGCCATCAAAATGTTCCGTTTCATCCCCTGTTTGGGAGATCTGAGCGAATGTTTTATTTCTCTCATGTCCTACAGGGTGATGATGTGTGTGCCGTTCTCTGTTATGGTATATTACATTTGCTTTGTAGTTAAATTGGCTTTATATTGTCACAGTTGCTGTCACCTATTCAATTTGTAGCACAGCATGGCTCCCGTGGTCATGTCAAGGAAACTTAATTGTGGGCTTTGAAATGGGGTTTGCAAAATAAAAGCAACTTAGAATTAATTCATCTCTAGTAAGCACTCCAGAACTGTCTGTGTGGCAGTGAATGGGGAGCACTGGATGGAAGGTTAAAATAGAGCCTACACTAGATGCTAATCTAATTACAGAGCAAAACAAACTCGCATGCTTACCTAGGGGCAATTTCAAATAGTCAGTCTGTCTTCTGGCAGGGTGTGTAATGACAAACATTTGTTTACACGCTCAATCTCTCCTTGTGTAACTTTCATTTAAGAACAACTACAAGATGTCATTTTATACCTGTCAGCTCAGTGGTTAGGGTACTGGATAAGGTTGATCGTTTAAATCCCAGAAAGGGCCAAGCTGCCGCTGTTGGACCCTTGAGCCAGGTACTCCTCAATTGCTTGGATTGCATCGTCTTACCAAGAGGGTAAGTAGATCCATTTATTTGAATCGAATTCAAGCATCCATTTTCTGGAGCTATAAGGCGACAGAGGTGTTAATTTCGTTCACGATATATTTTCGTCATAGTTTTCGTCAACGAACCTTTTCTTCATGACGAAAACTAAACGGTAACTAAACAAAAACTACTTACAACGATTAAAACTATGACGAAATTAACTGACACTTTCGCCAACAAATAAAAATGAGACGAAAATGTTTGGCATAGGTGACTTCCAATCAGAACTGAATTAGCTTTGTGAAAGGCAGGGACAAGTTAGTAAAACATTTAATCAGAACGACTTGGACATATATGGAGAGGCGGGATAAGCCGGGTAGCTATCCAATCAAACGCACAAATTTGATCTAAACCCGGGA
>JAVSBV010014031.1:0-12404 GCA_033117975.1 Parotocinclus spilosoma
TGTGTATATGTGTGTTTATATATTATGTTGTAGTGTTTTTAACTGTTGAATAATCAAGAAACATGCTGAAGTACGTTCTCTTTACTTAACACACCATACATCACTCTCGTATCACACATGCTCCGTCCGTACGGAGCTTACAGCACGTCATATCCTACACATTGATTAGACACAACAGTTATTTACTGTAAATCATAATATTTGATCATTTATGACATTCCTTTATTGTTAGAATCAATACTTTTTAATGTATTTTTATAATAAAACAAAATTATGTAAAAGTAGAGAGAGAGAGAGAGAGAGAGAGAGAGACACACACACACACAGGCAGACACACAGGCAGACACACAGGCAGACACACACACACAGGAAATACCAAGATCCTGCACACTGATTTACTTATTTTATGGACCCTTGCGTGTGTGCTAAAATCCCAGGAGGGCAGCAGTTATGGAAATACTTAAACCATCCTGTTTAATACATTTAAACTGTGGTGAAAATCACTGAGATCACATTTTCTCTCCACATTCTAGTGGTTAATGTGTTCATTTGCTCATGTTGCAGGCTTGTATCTGCCTGATTTTATGCACTAAATTGCTGCCACACGATTGACTAATTGGATAATTGCATGAATGTGAAGGTGTCCAGATGTTCATAATAAACTACACAGTGGATGTAGATTAGCAACTTTTCCCTGCTGTCTCCACTTAAGCTTTTAAACAGGTAAACGTTGGCAACGCAGAGTGAGAGATTTGAGCCAGCTCCTCAGAAATACTTGCTTTCACAGCCTTTTTCCCCAGCTATGTCCTAACTAAAAACTTTACAAAGTTTAATTGCCTAGAGGCTTCTTTTAATCGGTCTCTAATAAGTGACTGTGTTTAAAGATCACCTGAATAATTAAAGATAAGTAGGACCTTAGGGTTTATTGGTGTGTGTACAAGGGATTGGCTGCATCCTATGGGGACCTTCTCTGTGGCTATCTGCTGCCTCAGTATCTGGTGTGAGTGCCATCTCTGACACTTTCCCCTCTGCAAGGGTACAACTCTTAATTAAGGGACTGTCTGAGATGGACAGCTCAGAGAGATTAGGAAGAAGAGTTTGCTGTCTTTCTTTTTCTTTACCTTTAATGTCTAAATGTGTCTTCCGGATGCTGTCTTCAAGTTTTCTGTTGCCAATTTTAACTTGCATTTTGACTCCTGTGGACTTTCTACTCAATATCTTTGTTAAATGGGTTTTCCTCTTCATTCTGTTGGTGCACTCTGATCTGTCTATTCCTCGTACATTACTTAAATGGCTTTGCTTGCAGCTTACTGCTTCTCATTGCCCCATCTGTCTCTTTCCTTCTTTTTTTCCCTCTCTGTGTTTGTGTGTGGTGTTTGGTGGAGCTGCAGGTAGCGTGTCAGAGTGCGGTCAGTCAGGAGCAGGTGGAGAGCATGCTGAGTGAAAATGAGGCTCTCAGGACTAACCTAGCTGCCTTAGAACAGGTACAATTCGATCTGGCCATCCTTTTTTAGAACTTAAAGCCACCTTTTGCCGTACATGTTTTAACAGGACACCAACCCAAGATTGAGTGTGTATAAATGCAATTATTAATCCAATCATGTTCATGGTTATCTGATTATTCAAGTGGTCATGTAAACATCATACTCCTAATTTAGAAATCAGATGACGTAATCTGATAAAAGAGAGCTGGATTTTACACCAGTAATCGGATTACTCATTGCATTGTATAGGTTGCATGTGTTGTATGAGTTACCTCGTATTGTAGTCGGTGGTGACGAGCATTTCCCTCATGGTTGCCAGGCCTACATATTTCTAAAGACTTTGTTTGGCCTATTTTCAATTGACTTTAGGAGGGTTTTCCATTGTTGAATCTGACAACCCTGGAATTAAACTCACCATAGAGTTAAAAGCAGTGAAAGCTATATGTAACACTTTGTAGCTCTTCTGAATGCGGAAATGAATAATTTGATTATTTCTTGGTAAAAATGTATGTTTATGACATACATTTCAATGAGATTCAGAAGTACAAATCCAATTACCGTCTTAGTCATGTAAAGCCTGAGTTTCCCCTTTACCTGATAACTCAAGTGCATGAATACTTGTTGATCAGATTACTGACAAAAAGCTGATTTTCTGCAGTTAGTGGATTTAGTACATACATCATCATTCTGCACTCAGTACCCCATAATGACAAACTGAAAACAGAATTTTACTATTTTTTGCAAATTGATTGAAAATGTCATACTAAAATTTCACGAAGAACCTTTGACACTTGATATTTATGTTTGGGGGATTCCCTTTTCAGGTGGTTTTGCACCATCTGTGGTAAATCCAGTTGACTGGACATGATTTGGAACGGTACACATATGTGTATAGAAGGTCTCGTAGCTAACAATACTATGAAAGCAAAAAACAAGCCATGAGGAGGAAAGAAGTGCCTGTAGAGCACAGTGACAGCATTGTGTGGAGGCGGGGTCTATGGGGGGTCCTGGCCGTTCGTGAACATAGTAAATAGCAAAGAGCACAGAAAAAAAGATCTGCTGTAATTGTATATTTGTATATACACACGTGCATGCTCTCCCCTTCGAGGGTATACTCTGGATACTTGGACATGTATTGTCGATAGTGTTGCACCATGAACATATGGAAACTCGTGGTTTGTTTGTGCATTTTATTTTCTTAATGAATGCCAAATTGAATCCGGCTGCATGGTGGTGCAATGGTTAGCACTGCTGCCTCACAGCTTCAATATTATTGGTTCAATCCCGGTCCTGGGCTCCTCCTGTGTGTAGTCTCCATGTCCTCATTATGCTTGTGTTGGTTTTCCCTGGGCACTCAGTTTTCCTCCCACACTCCAAAGACATGCTTGCTAGGTTAATTGGTGTTTCCGAAGTGTTCTTGGTGTGTGAATGTGTGTATGAGTGTGTGGGTTATGTGCCACACGATGGATTGGTGCCCTGTCTAGGGTTGGTCGTGTCTTGGGCATTTTAAATATTGCATGAATAGCTACTCATACTTCCTAACCAGTTTACAGTTATAATGTTGGTCTCATATAACTTATTTTATATACACTATATTGCCAAAAAGTATTTTCTCACCTGCCTTGACTCACATATGAGCTTTAGTGACATCCCATTCCTAATCCATAGCGTTCAATATGACATTGGTCTTGCCTTTACAGCTAGAACCGCTTCAACTCTTCTGGTAAGGCTGTCCACAAGGTTTAGGAGTGTGTTTATGGGTATTTTTGACCATTCATCCAGAAGCGCATTTATGAGGTCACATACTGATGTTGGACGAGAAGGCCTGGCTCTCAGTCCCCTCTCTAATTCATCCCAAAGGTGTTCTATCGGGTTGAGGTCAGGACTCCACACCAGACTCGCTTTGTGCACTGGTGCTCTCGTGTTGGACAAGGAAGGGGCCAAGCCCAGCTCCTGAAAAACAACCCCACACCATAACCCCCCCTCCCTCCACCAAACATTACACTTGGCACAATGCAGTCAGACAAGGACCGTTCTCCTGGCAACCGCCAAACCCAGACTCATGCATCAGATTTCCAGATGGAGAAGCGCGATTCGTCACTCTAGAGGTGACTTTACACACTTTGCATTGCACTTGGTGATGTATGGCTTGGATGCAGCTGCTCGGTCATGGAAACCCATTCCATGTAGCTCCCTGCGTACTGTTCTTGAGCTAGTTGCCGAAAGTTGGCGACCTTTTCGCACTATGCGCTTCAGCATCCGCTGACCCCGCTCCGTCAGTTTCCGTGGCCTACCGCTTCGTGGCCGAGTTGCTGTCGTTCCCAAACACTTCCATTTTCTTATAATACAGCTGAAAGTTGACTGTGGAATATTTAGGAGCAAGGACATTTTACGATTGGATTTGTTGCACAGGTGGCATCCTATCACAGTTCCACGCTGGAATTCACTGAACTCCTGAGAGTGACAAATGTTTGTAAAAACAGTCTGCATGCTAGGTGCTTAATTTTATACATCTGTGGCCATGGAAGTGATTGGAACACCTAGATCATTTGGATAGGTGAGCAAATACTTTTGGGTATATAGTGTATGTAGTCATACTGTTTTATTTAATTTGCCAAGTCAACTGCTTCATGAAAAAAAAATGTTTTGTCAAGAATGTACTTGTTATAATTGCATGGGCATCAATCATACATGTGTGAAGTGCGTGTTTGTGAAATGCTTACTGAGTTCACCATCTATTTTTGTGTGTGTATGTTACAGATCCAGACTGTAAAGACTCAGGAGATGAACCTGCTGAGGGACCAGAACATGGCTTTAAACATGGAGCTGCAGCAGAGACGCACAGAGCAGGAGAACTTACTGGCACAGAAGGATGATCTTAGCTCCCAGCTACAGGTTCTTATACTCCACACTGTTCTGCTTTCTGCACAGTAAGGGTTGGACACAATGTTGATACGAGCGATAATATCATATCGCTGTTACGTTATCGGTACGCTGGGGCCAAATATCCACAATTTTATTTAGCTTTATACGCTTTCTTCAATTTGACTTGCAGGATGTAATAATTTGTATCACCACTTGCTGGCGTAATGAATAGCGTAACTCTGTGGTGAAGATAAAGAAGCTCACAGGGCAGAAATGCAATGCTCCTTCTCCTCCTGTGCAATTTCTGCACAGACCAGCACACTCACTTATGAACTGTTAATTAGCTGCTGTTCCTGAAAAACATGTATAATCGAGGATGAATTGAAACGTGTACGGGTTACATAAAGCAAGCTGACCAAAAACTGTTCACAGGTTTGTGCAAATAGGTCGTTTATGCTTGTTAAGTGCTGATTGTTTTTGTAAGCTTAATTTACACAGTTTGAAAAGTTTAATTTTTTTTTCAAGAAGTTAAATTTAGACATTTTAACCTTTTTGATTTCTGGATGTTCGCTTTTTTCATTCAAATGACGACACAGAAATGGACAAGCTACAGTTACCGTAACACGTGCGTCGCTGTTAATGTTGTGCATTGTTTTATATTAGTCGTCAAATTCTGGGAAACTGTCATTAACTAATACATGATTCCTGTTATTTGTCAAGCTAGGATAAATATATCTTTAGTTACTCAAACAATGTTACTCATCTTAAGGGATTGTTTTGCATTATATCAGGTATCGCAGTATCATGATATCGTTGTTATCATGGGCAGCGTATCATGATAATACCGTACTCTGAAAAGCCCTGCAATTATGACCTGCTGGATTTCGTTTTGACAGCATATTCATGCAAAGTGGGAAGGTTCGGCTTAAGTATAATACCAAATCTGGATTTCCTGCTGTGTAGAATTTACATGTTCTCCCCACTTTGGTGTCCTCTCACATTTTAAATACATTTGTTGCGTTAATTCGTCACTTTTAATTGTTTGATCTATGTGTGTATGCATGATTGTGCCCTACAATGTTTTGGTGCCTTGGTTTCTGCCTCGAACCCTTCCCCCCATCCCCCCATCCCCTATTCAACCCAACACTGAAATGGGTTAAGTGAGTATGAGAATGAATGAATGAATAATTTTGAAACAATTACCTTATAAAACGCAGTGCAACCTCAGCATTCACTGCTCCGAACAATTCAGACTTTGAACAGTCTAAATTAAAAATTAATTTAATGAAAATTTGTTATATGTTATTCCAGTCACCATAAAATCAAAAAGACAATTAGGGCACAATCAGAAGCCGGTCATGTATACAGTGTTCCCTCGTTTATTGTGGGGGTTATGTTCCAGGACCACCCACGATAAACGAAAATCCGCGAAGTGGGGACGCTATATTTATTTAAGTATTTATACACTATTATAGCTGTAGAACTTGCAGAACGTTTGGGTGGTATCGTAGGGCTTGAATGAATTCAGTCTATAATGAAACTTTCACTAACAAACTTTGTTAGAATGAATTTTTAATATATTTTTATACATTTTGTGATTTTTTTTATTTATTTATTTTTTTTATGTAAAAGTTCATCAAATATATGTATACGTTAAACATACCACACGTACTATGCATGTGCAAATCGAGTTCTGCAAAAACCCCACGAAACAGCGAAAATCCACAATATATTTTTTTTTAAACCCGCCGAGTCCGCAAAAGGTGAACCGCGAAGTGGCGAGGGAACACTGTATGTGCATTATTAATGTATTATGCATATGTATGCCAAGTTAAGTCTTTGGGTGTGATTTCAGGAACACCCGCAGTCACACTGCCTCTACCCCAGTGATAGTAGCTATAGAATATCACATCATATTCACTTAGTTCTTGTCTATATTGTGTTTAGGCATTGTATTCCATTCATTTGCTTTAATCATACTTTTAATCATTACTTGCGTATAAACATGGGTGTTAGAAGATTAATTCAGGTTGCACTGATTCTTATAGGGATATTAGTTTCCTTCTTCGATCAAGTGTGAATTTGAATGGCTTTCTGGAACCAAGTTAAGTTCGAATTCCAAGGTTACACTGTACTAGGTCGCTCAGTTTAACCAAAAATATGTATGTATTATATACAGGGGTTGGACAATGAAACTGAAACACCTGTCATTTTAGTGTGGGATGTTTCATGGCTAAATTGGCCAATCTTCATTAATTACACATTGCACCACTAAGATCAGTGTGTGAAGGTTCAATTAGCAGGGTAAGAGCAAAGTTTTGCTTAGAATTGTGCAATGCACACAACATTATGGATGACATACCAGAGTTCAAAAGAGGACAAATTGTTGGTGCACGTCTTGCTGGTGCATCTGTGACCGAGACAGCAAGTCTTTGTGATGTATCAAGAGCCACGATATCCAGGGTAATGTCAGGATTCCACCAAGAAGGACGAACCACATCCAACAGGATTAACTGTGGACACAAGAGGAAGCTGTCTAAAAGGGATGTCCAGGTGCTAACCCCGAAATGTATTCAAAAAACATAAAACCACGGCTGCCCAAATCATGGCAGAATTAAATGTGCACCTCAACTCTGTTGTTTCCACCAGAACTGTCCGTCAGGATCCACAGGGTCAATCTACATGGCCGGGCTGCTATAGCCAAACCTTTGTCTAAAACCAGGTGTTTCAGTGTCATTGTCTTACCCCTATATATTACAAGGGGGAAAGTGTCATTACTTAGCCAGACATAATGGTTGAAATTGTAGTGTCACCAGATTTTGCCTTGGTGGTGCAAAAACAAATAGCAGCTATAAATAGTGCTTGTGATTTTGGAAGAAGCTTAAAGTTTCAGTGAACAGCAAACTGAAACTGAAAGGATGTGGATATTGCTTATCAGCAATTGCTCGGCTTTAGTATTGATATAATTTATTTTTAGATAAGGGAGTCCACAGACCCCTGAGTTTTCACTCTTCAAAGATTGCCAAATTCATAGTGAAGTCAAACGAACCACCGCCAGAAGCTCATTTCTGTTTGCATTAATGCAGCCTTTTCCATTTAAGTTGTTGGCTTCATTCCACATCCCACTGTGTTCAGTTATTTGCACTGTTTCCACTCTTTTGCAATGAGGCTTTCTTGCACTTCTGCCAGCCTTCAGCCATAAGCAAGGTTAGGTGAGTGGACTCAGTTTCATTTATGTCTTCTAAGCACAATGTTTTAAAAAGAAATAAAGGAAGAACACTAATTTCCACGCACATGGTCAGTTAGGATACAGTACCCTGAAGCAGCGGAAGCTTAATGAGGTCCTTGGCCAATGGGCCACTTGGCAGGGGTTATTTCAGCTCTCGTAGATACGAGTATGACTAGATGTTCTCAAGTCACTTTTTAAATCTTATTTCAGGTATCTGGCTTGTGAGTTAAGGCAGGTTTATTAACCTCCTAACAACTAACATTGTCAGCTTCAACATGGCTTCATTTTTTAATCTGCTTATCCTTTTCAAATGCCCAGTTAGAAGAAGAGAACTGAATCACTACATGCAGTTAGGATTGTGTTGAAACGAAGGAGGCACAAAGAGGGAATTGCTTTATCTTGCTTTAAAGTAGCTATGGCTAACTTGATTTCTGTTCAATTTTAATAATATGCAGTATCAAAGTGTTTGCCAATGTGTTTTCAAAATGTCCAATTAATCTTGGTGGAGTCAGGTGTTTTAGTGACCAATGCGCTCTTTGTTCATTAAACTCAACATTTGCCAAACACAGGCCCATTAGATTGTCATTGAAGTCAATGCATCTCAGTGAATCTATGGAACAAACGTTATGTGGTTGGCCAAATGGCTTTAAACACCTCATTGTGAGTCATTCTTGAATGCAAGGATTCGATGGAAGAGATTATGCTGGTGTGTTTTGCACTGCAAAAAATCCATCTCAGAGTTTATTGGACAGGGTGCTTTTTTTTTGTTTCACCCCCAATGAACATCATCTCCAATGATTGATCAACCTCTCGAAGTGAGTTAGAAAACAGGAACATAACTTCTCAAACCATAAATCAGCAACCTTAAGTTGTACAATGTATTTACAGTATATACAGGTTACAAAGAAATGTTCTTTTCAAGTCCTAAATTGGAAAAAGTTGGGACAGTATGGAAAATGCAAACAAAACAAAAATACATTTACTTTGACCTTTATTTGATTGCAGATTGTATGAACCCAAGATATTTCACATTCAGTCTGGTCAACTCCCTGCAGATGATGTGTTGAAGGCATCATATGATGCTTAAAATCCCCAGTGTACTTTTCTGTTCTGATTCTGCCATCCATGCCTTTTTTCCCCAAAAACGGTTCGGAATAATGATTCGCCTGAACGCAGCATTCATTTTCACTGTGTGTGTTTAACACGAGGCTTTTTTTTGGGTCTAATATTGTTTTGCCAGACTTGGACACGGTTTATGTGGCATTTGTAAATGTAAGTCCACATTGTAGTGCTAGCCCATGTAAGATTTACCAAAGTAAACCCATGTGGTTAAATGAGCCATTGACGGTTCTTGATGCTGTGCTGGCTGAGGGATCTGAGATAGCGAATCTTCTACTTAAAGTTTTGCTAACTAAACTCCTTGCTAGCCAATCAAATCGAGTCAGATTGATTTGTATAGTGTTTTTTTATTTTATTTATTATTATTATTATTATTTTTTTTTTATACAATAAAGCATTGTCTCAAAACAGTTTTACAACATTATACACTTAATATTGTTAAAGTATCCTCTAACGTTTGTGAGCAGAATATTGTTATCTTATAAGGCCAATCCCAAGCAAGCCTAGGGCAAACAGTGGCAAGGAAAAACTCCCTAAACACTCTTAGGAAGAAACCTTGGAAGGACGAAGACTCAAAAAGGGACCCATCTCCCTTGGGTGGCTGAAATGTTAATTGTGAGAATTAAGTTTGCAGTAGTTGCAATACCAAGTAAATAATAACGATAAGTGCATTATTTATTTTATGCGAACTGTTTCATAAAGACATTGTTCGTAAGTCACTGCATGAGCGTCAGGCCTGCAAGTCAGTAAGTGAGTAGTAAGTGAGGTAGATGAGAACCCATCTGTGGTCTGAACTCGAGGATGTAGACTGTTTTGTGAATATTAAAATTTCTTTTGCAGGAGTCAAAGCGAGCCAGCGGCAGGCTGTTAGAGCAGATCTCTGAACTGGGACTAGAGAAGGACAAGCTTCTGCAAGAACTCGAGGAGGCCAGAAAGGTATCACATTTACTTTTATGTTTACCTTCAGTCAGTTTGCAGACGCCCTTATGCGAAGGGACCTCCAGCTAGAGATGCACCGATCGATCGACCGACCGGTTTTTAGTGTGACCTCACAGAGTCTGCACTGGTCCCTCGAAAGCAGCCACACAGAAATATCAGAGTGCTTTTACTACTTTTAATTCAGAATTCATTTCATATGTGTATGAAGTTTTAGAAACGGTTTAGATGCTCCTCGGCTTTTTTGACACTTGTTCATGAAGAGAAAACGTTAGATACAGTTGTGTTTTGAGTGCTGCTTAATAGTCTCTCTCTGTAGCACACTACTAATGAGGGGGTAGGGATTTATTTTAGACACAGCCATGCATCCTATATGGAAGTTCTTCAGAACGTGTTGTTTGCAATACATGCGTAACGTAAATAAGCCATGGAAGAACAACTCAGAAAACGTTTGGAGCAAGGAATTAATTTACAAATGGATTAATTTGTTTAAGCTATGAGGCTTAGCCAAGTGGTTTAAGCTGTGCCAGGCACAAGCCAGCAGTCCTTATATTCTTTCTTTAGAAATGAAGACATTTAAAAAAGGAGTATCAAAAATGTTTCTCTTGCTTCCGTTTGTAATTCTTGGACAGATTTAAATCGGCCAAACAGGTAATTATTTACCATCGGCCAGGAAAAATGCACTCGGTGCATTTCTATGTACAACTGATACAGTCTTACAGTCCAACCATTTATGGTTAAGGGTCTTTCTCAATGACTCAAAAGTGGCACCTTGGCAGAGGTAAGATTTAAACTTGCACTTTCTGGTTCATAGTCTAGCCACTAGGTTCTACCTATTGGTCTCTTAGTCCCACACACAAACATCCCCATCTGCCTCCAGACCTTCTTTTTCCCCCTCAATCATGTTTAAAAGCAACATGACCTTTTGTCCATAATTACTTTTGGATTTAGCCCAAAATCACTGTGTTATCTTTGGACTGAGACGATTTTTATGTCAGCTTTTGAGATTTCCATTTAGATTAAAGTGTGGCGTCTTTGAAGTAGGACAAGCTGTGAGCCTTTTCTTTTGTAATATCTAGAAAGAATGTTGCCTCTTTTGCCAGATCAAATAAATGCTTTCCAAATTGGGGATGGGTGTGAAATACGAGATTGAAAAGGTTAGCTAGTAAATATTTATGCCTGTATTTGCAAAGACATGCCCAGATTGGTGTTTGATTAGTGTTCTTATAGGCCACGCCAGTTCAGACAAATAACAAAGTTATATTTTTGCAGTATTGCCTCCAGACGAAATGAGTCAACTTTACTGAATGTTAATTTGATCAAAGCCACTGTCTGTTTCCTGGAGGTGAAATTAGAAATGCCTGTAGTGGTGATGTACATAATGTAATTAGAAATAATATGGCTACAATTATATCAAGGTTTCCTGAAGCCTTCTTAAAATATTGACATTCTTCAGCAGGATACGTGAGACTTAATGACCTCTCATTCGTTCTTTCGGCGCCAAGATAAACCATGGCATTGTTTAGAGCAGTATGTGACATTATGGTTATGTCCTTGACCGACTCCTACTTCTTGTCCTGACGGTAGACGGCAGATAAGCGCAAGGTCATGTTGGATGAGCTGGCCATCGAGACGGCACAGGAGAAGTCGCGGCACAAAGAGGAGCTGAGTGACGTGAAACTTCAACACGAGAAAGAGGTGCTGAGCATCCGAGCGCGTTACGAGAAGGAGCTTCGGGGCCTCCACGAGGATAAGAGCCGTACAGAGGAGGAGATCCGCGCTCAGCTACGAGACGAGAAGGTCAGCACCAGAGGAAGTCGATGTGCTATGAGCAGATGAAGAGAGAATGGGAAAATAGGGTAGTGGGGGAAGTATGAGAGGGAGATCTAACAGTCCATACACCTGTGGGTTAAGCACCAACAGCGGTGGGATTTGAACCCTGGACCTTTTGGTATTTAGTCCAGCACTTTTCCAAATGACAGTTACATCAAAATGTACTCAAAATGGGACTAGTCACCCACTGTCATTTGGTTTAGTGGTTAGAGCCAGCAAACCTTCGAACACGCGTTACTAGGGCAGGGTAATTAATAGAAAAGTATTTGAAAACAACAATTAGAATAACTGTGACATAATCTTGCCCATGCCAGTTAGTTTAATTTAATCTATTTTTTTAATTCTGTTAAAATTCTCTTAATATAGTCCCCACAATATGAAGGGTTCAAAAAGAAAGAAAGTTGCCACATCCTACAAATGCCACATCCTATTAAATCACAAAGAATTTATGTTGGTTGAAATATTCTCTGTGTTTGTTTTAAGTTGTTATTATTAAATCACAACAATATGTATTCTGTCATTAGAAGATCAATATCAGTTAATAGATGAACATTATAATATACAGTACAAAAAGTAGTTAGTGTCAGTGAGCTATACTGCCATAAAACAAAAAAAAATATTGTTCATTAATTGCAGTCAAGGTAAAGTGTTCAATGATTGCCCAGCACAAGTTACTCTTAATGCTTTTGGTAAGTGTAAGGCAGCTCGGTGGGTAGCACTGCCGCTTCACAGCAAAAAGATCCACTAGGTTCAATCCCAGGGTGGAATTAAAAAAAAAACATTCCAGTCGATTCCGGTTAATCAGACCACATTGGGACGCAATGGTTTTGGTCCTAATAACCGGCTGGTTTGATTAAACCAACAAGACGGGACGTGCTATGTAACATTAAATGTTTATTAAACCTTTATTGTGCGATTTACACGTATAGCGAACGTAC
>JAVSBV010014052.1:0-12402 GCA_033117975.1 Parotocinclus spilosoma
TTTAAGAATACAGAATTTTTTTTACTTTTTTTTTTTGGGGGGGGGGGATTACTAATGGTTGAAATAAAAAAAAAAAATGTTTTTATTTTTTATTTTTTAGCTTTTTCCGCACTCCGGTGGAGAGCCAATGGTATTGTTCTGTACATTGCATATTTTTTTCCAGATTCACTTTAATTTAATTGTAGATTAAATACATTTTATTTTTAATTAAAAACGTATTTTTATTTCTTCCTCCTTCCTTGTATTGATTCCATAATAGTCCTCGAGAAATTGAAAAGCGCTGAAAAATTAAGATTTATTTTGACTTTTTCTTCCTCCTCAGTAGATTCTTAAGTAGGGACATCTGAGGAACAAGCAATTAAAAAAGTCTGGCCTAATGCATAATACATGTGGAGAAATGTGATGGGGCAGTACGGTGGTTCAGTGAGTAGCACCACCTCACCTCAAGAAGGTTCTGGGGTAGATCCCAGGGTGGAGCGGCCTGGGCCTGTGGAGTCTGCGTGTCCTCTCCGTGTCTATGTGGGTTTACTTCAAAGTCCAAACAATCCAAAGATGTGTATTAGGTTAATTAAATATACACTTATGTGTGTGTGTGTCGCTGAAATGGCCACCGATGCTGAAGGCAACTTTAAATGAGTTAAATAAACGTAACAAAAGATGGCACTGAATCACACATTATAAACCTCCGAATGGTTGAGGAACATGTTACAAAAGCCTCTGTGCAATTAGGCCATTTTGTTTTAGCAAAGCAATTTCCTGGGTGTTGATTATTAAACCTTATTGTATTCGAGACAGCCTGATCGACGCTGAACAGCTCCTGAATAAAACATTCAGAGTTTTCAACTTGCATTATTTAAGCCGTTGTAGATAGATCGTATCTCTTCAGAGACCATTGTTGACCATACAACCTCTTTATCACGTTATCGAACTAGTCACCTTCAACCTGACACTGGCTGATGGGGGGGAAATTTGGCAAAAGAGTTTATGATTACAACGGCCACTGAAAATAAGTTTCCACCCACTGTAAAATGAGTGTGGCTTCATGTGGAGTGGGAGGAAGAGAGGTTCAGTTACGCTCGTCTTGTTCCCTTTAAATTGGCAGACTTTCATTCTCTCACCTTACAACTTGTAAGTTTGCCATTGGGAGTGATTAATGGAGTATTAGTTACACGAACCATAATGAAGCACTTCACTGTGGGGAATCGATAGGACTGAATTCTGGAAAGATGAGTAGACAGGTCCTGAATCATTGTTACTGTGTTCCCTCCCATTGTGTATGTAGTAAACTTATATTCCTACACCTATAGAAAGGGGAATTATACAAATGAAGCAGTTACAGAGTCTGTAAAACAGTTTGTTTGCAAAGGTCGAGATTGTACTCAAGGAAAAGTGCTATTACTCTGCTGAAATTGTACAAGTAAAATGATCACTTTAAAAAATCTACTTAAGTAAAAAGTATCTTATAAAATATTTACTCAGGGCAAAAGTTCATTAAGTTACCTTTTTTAACAGTGGGAGGTTGGTGGCTCCTGTGTAGTGCAAAAATGAAATTTGCAAATATCTCAAGTAGTTGTTTGACACACAAAAATGTAGGGAGCTATTTTAATGCAGACCATCCCATAAAACATTTTCAAGCAATGCAACTACCAAAAGTCTACAATAAAATGTAATAAAGCTCTTGTTGATATTGCACTTGAAGGAAAAGGGGTCCTTAAAAATAAAAATAGGGACAGGGGTTTACTTTATTTCCTTCAAATTCAACTTTATCAAAAGTCAACAAGTCGCTGTCGGTTGGGTCTGCCCCACTGCTCCCCCACTTTCCGTCTCTAGCTTTCTTATGATTTTAGTGCCAGTTTGTTCTGCCCATTACCCACTGGAGTAATCTCTGGGGCACTTTCTTCTGTTATTTATTCAAATTCTTTTTGCTAAGAAAAAAAAACATTTTGTGAAGTACAATACTTCAAACAAAACCGTACTTCAGTCAAATTTAATACAAAATATTACTTTAAGGACGATTAAAAACTTCGTAATTCAAGTAGTTCACTTTTCTCAACATGAAGAAATGTACAGTTGATTCCGGTTAATGGGACTGCATCGGGACATGCATCGGTTTTGGTCCTAATAACTGGCTGGTCCGATTAAACGAACATGCCCTATGTTACAAGAAGCGACGTGCTATTTAAACGTTTATTTAACCTTTATTGTGCGATTTACACGTATAGCGAACATACAAATAAGAACTACTGTTGCTTACAAACTTTATTTATTGAATAAAGTTTGAATTTGCAAACAAGTTTTTTGAAACGATATACAACATAATGTATAGGTACTCAGCATGGGAAGCATAATACTGTAAAAAACAAGTTCTTACTAAATTCCAGTCAACTTGTCCAGTGTGATTTGACGCACTTTTGCTGTGGCTAAGTCGCGACTTGTGGCTTTTTTTTTGTAGTAAATGGGAATGTTAGACAACGACCTGTAGGTGGCAGTAGAGGGCTGGGGAGAAGTTCAGTTACCCGAGTTTTCGGGTAATAATGCCCGAGACAAAGAGTTTCTTCACGGATATTACATACTGTACACGTTCTTTGGTCTGAATAAGCGAATGATATTACACAAATTTAATAGGATTTGTTTCTGTACTTCAGGATTTGGTCCGAATAAGCGGCTGGTGCTATTATCTATCAACTGTAATTACTTTTCACCTCTGTCTGTTTGTTACTAGATCTTTATACCTAGTTAAGTCAGTACATACATAGTCAATAGTTTGTGGACCCCTAAGAACTACTTCTAAAACTTTGGTGACAGTATGTATTTTTGATACAACAGCCTTATTGAGAAGGCTTTGCTCTGGATTTGGGAACATGACTGCAACATCAACGAGTCCTGACTCACTGTTGGCATTCCGCTTCATATCAAAGGTGCCTGAACAAGTTAGCATCAGCGCTCTGTGCATACCAGTCAGGTTCTCCATCAAAGCTCATTTCATAATTCACGTTCTTATCCGTTTATCCTGGACAGGGCTGTGGAAGAGCCATTGCCTAGCTGACAAGGCTAAACAGAGTGGTAATCCATCATAGAGTATCATACACACTCACACACATTCACACACTAGGAACACCAATGAACCTGACATGCATGTTAGTGGGAGAGTGTGAGGAAACCAGAGCACCCAGAGTAAACATACCCAGACACAAGTAGGACATGCAGACTCCGCACAGAAAGAACTTTGACCACTTCTCCTGTGATTGAACCTAGGACCTTCTTGCTGTGAGGTGACAGTACTACCCACAGAGCCACCGGTCTACCCAGAAGCTCTCCATCAAAGTCACCAAACCATTTCTTTATGGTGGATTTTAGAACGGCAAGGCAGAAAGCTCCCATGATTTGAAGTGAAAGCCACCCAAATTCCCAGTGTTTGACTATTTCAATTCAAGGCCTATAAGCTTCATACTTTGTATTATAAACCTGTTAGAGGTGGGTGTAGCTGAAATGACTAATTAGAACAGATGTCTACCTACATTTTGCTCATTTACCCCCTATAACTATTATTAGACTAAGATTACTGTACTGTTCATTCCCTCCTAACAGAAAGGTGTTGTGCTGGTCCACTGCAACACTGGTGTTTCTCGCTCAGCCTCGGTCATCATTGGATACCTGATGTTGAAAGAAGGTCAGCTATTTGATGATGCATTCAGCCTGGTGAAGTCAGCCAGACCGACATCGTGTCCGAACTCGGGTTTCATGGAACAGCTGAAAAACTTCAAACCTCAACACACTACACAAATAAACGGCTTAGGTCGTGCCTGACTGATAACTATGCTAAGTATAAATTTGTCACCCGTGCTTTCTGACAGATTTCTATGGGCTTAACCATGGTTTTGTATTTGATTTCAAACTTTGTTAGAGCAATGAGCATTTAGAAATGCATGTAAAAACGATTTAAGTGAATACAAATAGAGATTTTTATAGAGCTTTACCTTAGAGAAAAGCTATTAGAATACTTGTGTCCTTGTTATTACTTTGGATTAAAACGTTTTATTGGCTCCAGGGTCGATCATGATATTTTTGTCCAGCTTCTATTTGATACTCTAGATACTCTAATCAATATGGTGTCTAATCAAAACGTGTCTGTAGCGCCCCCTTGGAGAAATGTATGTAATTACACTTTGTTGGCGAATCAACGATTAAGAGATTAAGTGCCTTTTAATATGTGCGCAAAACGAAGCGCGCTTTATTAGTCAGCTACGCGGTAATGCTTGTAACCGCGTACGTTTAAAGTTTGCGTTGTCGTGGTGGCTGGATGCTGTTTTGCGCTTTTCCCGTGTGTTCGGCGCTGTTTTCGGTCGTGTCTGCGCTCCGATTCTCATGGGTACCACTGTGTCCTTCGCGCTCACCCGGAGAAAAGTGGCAGCGGTGCAGAAAGACGAGGAGGACACCCCACAGCAGCAAACTGCCCCGAAAGGACAGGCAGGAGAAAACGATGGCGACGGGATACACATCACCAGCGTGCAAAGTAAGTGCATGAAACAGTACGTGAGATGTAAGATGTATAAAAATCGAACTGCCAGATGTGGGAAACCGTGTTGGTAATCTGTGATTAGAAAGGAAGATGAATAGATAAAAGTTGAGGGACAGAATGGTAACCTGGTTTACAACTGGGTAGAGACTGGAAACAACAAACCATTTTGGGGCCAGTAGTGTAAAGTGCAACAGACTGGGTGTACAGATTGTGGAATCTTGGTCTTAGAGTTGGGCAAACTCATACAAAGTTCAGATAAAGTAGGATAAAGGCTTGGGGTTAGAGTGGAAGATGAAGGGATACATTTGGGGGGACAGAATGGTAGACTGGTGTACAACTGGGTTATTTATTTATTTATTTGGCTTCTTTAACATCACTATCGGCATCAGTGGCCATGTAAGCGACGCACACAAGGTTAGATCCATACACAAGTTCATCTCAACACCAGTCACATATATATACACAAGTCAATGCCAATTTGGAAAAATCAATTAACCTAACATGCATGGACTGTGAGAGGAAACCGGAGTACCCGGAGCAAACCCACGCAGACACGGGGAGGACATGCAGACTCCACACAGAAAGGACCAAGGTCTCACCACCCTGGGATTGAACCCGGGACCTTCTTATTGTGAGGCAGCGGTGCTACCCACCGAGCCACCGTGCTGCCCGCTCACCTTTATATTCAGAGGTTGGCTTTTGAAAAAAGATGTAGGAGTGCTGCCAGCATTGTTGCAGAGCAAATGGGTGGGGGTTTAGCCTGTAACTGCTCAGACCATACACCCCACACTGTATCAAAGTGGTCTGCATTGCCGTCAATAAAGAGGGAAGCCTGCAAAGAAAGAATGCAAACAGTTTGCTAAAGACAAGCAAACTTGGGCATGGACATGGATTACTGGAACCATGGCTTGTGGTCTGATGAGACCAAGATAGACTTATTTAGTTCAGATGCTGTCAAGTGTGTGTGGCGGCAACCAGGTGAGGAGTACAAAGACATGCGTGTCTTGTCTACAGTTTGTGATAGGAATGTCATGGTTTTGTGTTGCATGAGTGCTGCTGACTGTGGGGAGCTACAATTTATTAAGGGAACCATGAATGCCAACATGTACTGTGACAAACTTAAGCAGAGGATGATCCCCTCCCTTTGGAAAGTGGGCCACATGGCAGTATTCCAACATGATAACAACCCCAAACAATATAACAAACCTCCAAGACGAACACTGGCATGCTGAGTTATTTTGACAGCAAATTTACACTGTTATACAAGTTGTAGTTGTAAGTTGTAGACAGACTACTTTACATTGTAGCAAAGTGACATTGTTGTCTCATGAATAGATATAATAAAAAACGTAATACTATAATAAAATACCCTGAATAAAAATGTGAGGGGTGTACTCACTTTTGTGAGATACTGTATATGATTTGCATATAACATTGCTAATCATATAAATGTCGCATGACAAACTCAATAAATTAAAAAGAAATGCAGAATAGAAGTATTTGTAGAATATTTGTAAATGGTATGTAAAATGTAAATTACGATTTAGAAAATGGGATTTGGACTGAAAATTACCAAGCAAGTTATTAAACAAAACTATATACAGAAATATAAAAAATGTCTTATGTACATTTTAATATTGCACAGCAGTTCCAGACCTGTAGGAAGCATTAAACTACCTTGTTGCAGTAAGCAGTGGTCTGAAAGTGTGGCAGGCAGAGATTGATCACCATTTTTACCCCATGCAGAACCTGAAGTTAAAAAAAAAAGTTTCATCTTAATGTGTCAGTTATGTAAAATGCAGAACAATTATTTCTTATACACACTTATACAAAACAATAGCTTAATAATTCCAAATAACTGTGCACCCACTGGACATTTCATTTATAAGCATACAAAAATTTTGAAAAAAGAAACTACTGATTTCATGAAGCAAAAGGGCAAAATATTTGACAAATTGATAATATCACTCTAATCTCACCCCTACTCAAATCACATTCATTCAACATATGATTTCAGTTAATTACAAATCATGGAAATAATAATATTATATAGTTTGTACCAACTCGTGACTATAATCACCTGTTGTTTTTATTGGCAATACACATTACACTGGTTTACAAGGTTTTCGCTTCCTTGATGATTTTTGGTGTTCTAAATAGAGTTTTTGAGCAAAATTGGTGACCAGGACAAGAGATGGGCTCCTCATGTGTTGTGCATCTTGCACCAGTGGACTGCGAGCTTGGCTGAAAGGCATGTGACCTTGAGAAGAGGTAACAGAAGGACCATGGAACTGATTGTTACTTCTGAATGACGAACATGTCAGGATACTCTTCCAAGAGCAAGAAGTTTATTAAGTACTCGAAATTTGCATCAGCAAAAATCCAGACTTTATACCATCAACATTCGGCGACCCTCATTTAATATCTCAGTTAGAGCTCAACGATCTGGTCAGAGACATTAAGAATCAGTATTTCAAATGAATTAGCCTTATAATGGGATTTAACACCAACACCTTAATCTTTAAGACCGTTGGGACGAGGGCGTTGAATATAACTGTACCCAGGAGGGGAGGCTATATTTAAGGCTAAATATTCATCTGGTCTAATAACAGCAGACAGTTGGTAAAGCCTAATTGTGTGCTGCCTGACCCCTGCTCTGGATAGTCAGCCCCTAATAAATCCTGGCCATTTATTATCTTTATTTTATTTTTATACATTTATTTTAGTTTATGGATTGATATTCTGCTATTGTAGAAAAATGTTAAATCTTAGTATTAGATTAGACAGAAGCATTGGACTTGACCTTGTACTCTGTTTTGAGGTAAGGTGGACTCAGAAATTGTCGAATTAGTTTTTACCTGTCTGAGATAATCTAATGATAAGATAAGCCTTTTTCTACTTTTACCGAATATGAAAAATCAGTTTAAACAGACTACACTACATTCAGTTATCTATATGTGGTAATTTCTGATAAGGTTTGAAAGAAGAAGGGAAAAAGAATCATCCCCATTGTCTTTCAAAACTTACATTGCTTTAGTTTGACCCAGACTGTAATATAATATTAATTAGTGGTAACCTTATTTAATATTGTATTTGACAAAATATATGCAAAATGTATTATTTATTAATACACTGAAATTAGGGGATACTTCAAAATAAAATATTCCTAATTTTTGTGAACAGTGTATATAAAAGCTAATGAATAGTGAATTACAAAATAATTTAATCTTCCTTTTTCTTTTTTTTAAATTGTATGATGGAAAAAAATCTTAGGCTCGTATCGGCCTGTGCCACTTCTGGTCTGGGTCTTGACTTGGACTCAATATGTTCCAGGCTTGGGTCTGATGGTCTTGACTACAACACTGGTATACACACATGTATCCAAATTGAAAACCGTACTCTGTGCATGTAATCTGTGTGTAATTGTCTAAGCAACATTCAGTGCAAGGCATGAATCCGTACTCTTGATACTGATTACTGATTACTTTGGGATTAATATGTGACTGTGCAGATATAACTGATATAACTAAAATAAAGTCCTTCAGGAGTAACATATAAAAATATTACTTTAAACACTGATTGTTTTCCTTTTGCTTGCTTGTTTGTAGCTGACAATAAATAGCTTGATCGAGTTCTTTAAGACGGGGAAGGGCATGGGCCTGGAGGTGATTACTTCAGCCACACTCAGCAAACTCGAAGAAATAAAGGAGAAGACAGCCACTGGTAATTTCATTACTTGATTAATTCATTGGCACAGTGACACAAGCTTTTTGATTGGCTATTAGCACTGTCATTTCTATGTGTGTCCTGTAGCAACCAAGAAAACTCAGAGCAGCATTTTGAATTTATAAGATAAGATAAACCTCTTATTAGACCCACAGAGGGGAAATTCACAGAATTGAATGCTAATTTTATAGCGGACCGAGGTGCACCTTTTCAGATGGTCTCTGTCTCTTGTTTGTTGCACACTAAGTTTTGCATGGCTGTGTTCACACTTGTTCAAATGAACAATATTAATGGAGTAATCATACCAGGGTTGGTTTTAATTTGACCAAACATGCCAAATATGAACACACCCTAAGATGGGCATTAAAGTTTTTAGTTCCTTGGCAATGAAAGACAAAATTGTGATCACCCTGAAATTTCCTTAAATTATTGCAAAATATGTGGTTGCTTGTTTTTTTTATACTACAGTAGAAGTTGTTTACTATTCCGGATAATTCTGCACTCTGAGGAGTTTAATAGAAACCATGAAGCGAAGATGTTAATAAATTTTTTATGAAACTTTTAAGCTACATTATATATAATACTTAAATTAATTCAAACCTAAATAATTGTGTTATTTCATATATAAAAGTAAAATATTGCCATTGGGTGGCAATTTTCTTAGTCAAAAGTCTTCCAAGCCACACTCTAATAGAGAATAGTCTTGCCAGATTATATGTTGGGATATGCATGATTTGATAATTAAACAAGTGCATTAGCACAATTTTTTTAATATATTAATATCATCTTCGACTTTCTGTTATCTCACTACAGGTCTGTCTCATATTATTAAAACACATAAGGTTCTGGATCTGAAGATTGACCTGAAGCCTTCATACCTGCTGGTGCCCAAAAGTGGCTTCTATCACAGCAAATCAGACCTGATTATCATTGACTTTGGTAGCCTGCTAGTAAGTGTTAAAGTACTGGTGTCTTGCATTCATAAAACCAACATATATAAGTGCATTTCTCTCTCACTGTTGTCTCTGTGTTTATGTATACACTAGCTGAACACTGTGACCCTGGCCAATATTGAGCAGACTGCAAGTTTCTCATCCATGGAGGAGATCATGGATAGAGCCTATGAGAAATTTTCACTGGAACTACGCACTGTTCAAGTGCTCTACAGCAAATCGGGTATATACTGCTGTCTTTACCTCGAAGATTATACCAGTGTTGTAGTACCATACCATTCTACTCTGCACCTTGGACTAGGTTAACAATAATAATTTAGATTATATTAACATTGTTATATAGCCCCATTAATAGAAGCAGCAGTTGAATGTGCTTTTCAAGAAGAGGAAAATAATTAAATTAAAGCAACAAAACATTCAGTTAATAGTAATTAAAATGTAAAAGGTAAAGCTATTGGAATTAAACACAGGAAGTAATACAGAACTGGTTGTTAAAATGCTAATTAAGGTTAGTTAAATGTAAAGTAAAAGTAAAAATGAGAAGCAGGTGATTTGAAAAGATTAGTTTGAAGCCTCTGTAGTGGATTATAGCTCTTACTTTATTTAAATTTGAACTACATTTAAATGAATGAACTGGACACCTCTCGATTCCTTCTTAAGATTGGAGAATCAAGAAAATCAAATTTTGCTTTTAAATAGTCTCACAACTTAAGATGATTAGTTCACAGTCTTTCCAAGATCATGTTCTTACGAATGAGGTCACTCACATGTGAAATGTTGGTTCAAAGGCATACAAAGTTTATTAAAACAGCAGCAAAAATTACAGTAGAGAAAATAAGTATTTGATCCCCGACTGACTTTAAAAGTTTTAATACAAAAAAATAAATTAAACGTCTCAATTTTATGCCAGCTTTATTTGAACAGTGACACTGGTAAAATAACTGAGAAAAATTGAAAAACTGAACTTATAAAAAAAAAATAGAAATAAACATTTATTTAAATTTAATTGAAGGAAATAAGTATTTGACCCCCTAGTAAAACATCATTTAATACTTGGTGGAAAACCCCCTTTTTTTTTTTTTTAAATAAGGTTTGCACACACTTTAGGAATAATTTTGCCCCACTCCTCTTTCCAGATCATCTTTAAATCCTTAAGGATTTTTGAGTTATAAACACTTTAAAGTGTATCTTTACTAAATCTCATAGTATATACATTTCATTTCAAAGTGAATACATTCTAGAATAATGCTCACATATAAGCCATAACAATACAATGATTTTGCTTTCAATAACAAGAAGTATGATTGATGACAATAGAGTGCTTTTGCTAGTGTTAATAAGAATTGTGCAAGTTATTACTATTATATTAGTATTAAATATGCAGGACAGAAATACAATGTTTCTGATAGCATAAAGAGGAAGTAATTGGAATAAACCCACACTAATAAGAAGATTAAGGAATAACAGTGCTTTTGCAAGGACTGTAGTAGGTAGTCAAAATCAATAAGCAGGAAAATCAATAAGCTGTTTTGCAAGTACAGCAATAGCAGAAGGAAAAATAAGAAGTAACTCTCTAAATGCTGTATTACGGGTGATTTGTGTCCTAATATTATTTTCAGCAGTGTTTTGTATGTAAATTTACTGTGTATGTGTGTGAGAACAGGTGAAATGTGGAAAAGTGCTCGTCTGCAGGGATCTTCGATGCAGCACATACTGCAGCCCATGGACTTCACTCTACAGCTTGCCAAGTGTATGGTGGAGAGAGACCTACGTATGCCCAGGTTTGTGAGGGTTATGTTTTTTTGTTTTTCACTTTTTGTCCTTAATACATCTAAACACTAGACCTTATTTTTATTAGGTTTAAGGTTTTTGGAGAACTACCATTGCTACATGTAAAGATTTCTGATTTGAAGATCCATTGGGCTTTCGAGCTTCTCAGCAGTATCCCCCTACCCATCATTTCTTCAACTTCACCCTTCACCCCTTCAGAAAAGGTCATAACACCCAAACACCCATACACACAAATAAAACAACTGTATTGAACAACATGGTTTATCTAATTCATATTGCATTTGAGATGTTATGAATTTGTTCTAATTGAAACTTGCCACCCATTTTGCATTTGGTAAAACTTTTGAAGATAGCACATGACTAATTGTTACTGGTTCTTAATAATATTTAGTTTTGTTCATGTTTCACTTTAATTGAGTTTACAATATTAATGCTAAAATGGTTGTTTCAGGTTGTATGGAAAAAAGTGTTGTATCAGTTAATGGTGTAATATGTATTATGAGTTGTATCCTATTTACGTTAATTACTTTAAATGGGTAGTTTTCCATTTAAACAACTGTCAAAGTTGTATAGATTTTTGTGATTTTGTGTTTTGTGATTACACATGGCACTCTGCAGTTCTTACATGCAGTGATATACACTCCCCTCTAAATGTATTGGAACAGTGAGACAAATCCTTTAATTTTTGCTGTAGACAGAGCATTCTTTAAAAGATGAATATGATATGATCATGAATATGATCATAATTTCAGCTTTTATTTCAAGGTATTTATATATCTATCTGATACACAGTTTAGGAGATAGCACCCTTTTTCTGAACCCACCCATTTTTCTTGTGAGCAAAAGTATTGGAACAGATTGAAAACTCAAAATAGATTAAATTGACCAAGACTTAATATTTAGTTGCAATTCCTTTGCTCGCAAGAACTGTATTAAACCTGTGATCCACTGACACCACTAAGCTTTTGCATTCACCTTTTTTTTTTTTTTTTTTTTTTACTCTTTCTGATGGCTCTTTCAGTTGATGTTTGTTTTGGGAGCTTACTGCCTTCAGTTTCCTCTTTAGCAGGTAAAATTGATGCTCTATAGAGTTTAAGTCTGGAGATTGGCTAGGCCAAAACCTTCCACCTTTTGCCCCGTACGAACTTTTTTGTGCTTTTGGCAGTGTATTTAGGGTCATTATCTTTCTGCATAATACAAAGCGGATTCCAAAAAAGTTGGGACACTAAACAAATTGTGAATGAAAACTGAATGCAATGATGTGGAGCTGGCAAATGTCAATATTTTATTCGTAATAGAACATAGATGACAGATCAAAAGTTTAATCTGAGTAAATGCTGGAAGACCAATTAACACTAATTAGGTCAATTGACAACATGATTGGGTATAAAAAGAGCTTTTCAGAGTGTCAGT